>MU249745.1:67157-172405 GCA_018977245.1 Lethenteron camtschaticum | reverse complement strand
CAACTCACCCCCACACAACTCAACCCCACCCCCAACTCACCCCCCCACCCCACCCAACTCACCCCCCACCCAACTCACCCCCCAACTCCCCCCACACAACTCATCCCCCACCCCCAACTCACCCCCCACACACCCCAACTCACCCCCCACCCAACTCACCCCCAACTCACCCCCACCCAACTCACCCCCCAACTCACCCCCACACAACTCATCCCCCACCCCCCAACTCACCCCCCACACACCCCAACTCAACCCCACCCAACTCACCCCCCACACCCCCAACTCACCCCCACCCAACTCACCCCCCACCCAACTCACCCCCCACCCCCAACTCACCCCCACACACCCCAACTCACCCCCCACCCAACTCACCCCCACACCCCCAACTCACCCCCCACCCAACTCACCCCNACCCCCCAACTCACCCCCCACACACCCCAACTCACCCCCCACCCAACTCACCCCCCACACCCCCAACTCACCCCCACCCAACTCACCCAACTCACCCCCACACAACTCACCCCACCCCCCAACTCACCCCCCACCTCACCCCCCACCCAACTCACCCCCACACCCCCCACACAACTCACCCACACCCCNACACAACTCACCCCCACCCAACTCACCCCCACCCAACTCACCCCCCACCCAACTCACCCACACCCCCACACAACTCATCCCCCACCCCCAACTCACCCCCACACACCCCAACTCACCCCACCCAACTCACCCCNACACCCCAACTCACCCCCCACCCAACTCACCCCCCACACCCCCCAACTCACCCCCCACCCCACCCCCCAACTCACCCCACACAACTCATCCCCCACCCCCAACTCACCCCCCACCTCACCCCCCACCCAACTCACCCAACTCACCCCCNACACAACTCACCCCCACCCCCCACACAACTCACCCCCACACCCCCAACTCACCCCCCACACACCCCAACTCAACCCCCACCCAACTCACCCCCCCACCCAACTCACCCCCCACCCCTCACCCCCCACCCAACTCACCCCCNACACCCCCCANCCACCCCCACCCAACTCACCCCCACACCCCCACACCCCCCACCCAACTCACCCCCCACNAACTCACCCACACCCCCCACCAACTCACCCCACCCCCCAACTCACCCCCACACACCCCAACTCAACCCCCACCCAACTCACCCCCACACCCCCAACTCACCCCCCACCCAACTCACCCCCACCCAACTCACCCCCACACCCCAACTCACCCCCACCCAACTCACCCCCACACCCCCCAACTCACCCCCCCCAACTCACCCCCAACTCACCCCCCACACCNCCAACTCACCCCCACCCAACTCACCCCCNACCCAACTCACCCCCCNACCCCACCCAACTCACCCCCACCCAACTCACCCCCACCCAACTCCCCCCCACCCAACTCCCCCCCCCAACTCACCCCCACCCAACTCACCCCCCAACTCACCCCAACTCACCCCCCCCCAACTCCCCCCCACCCCACCCAACTCACCCCCACCCAACTCACCCCACCCAACTCACCCCCCCACCCAACTCACCCCCACCCAACTCACCCCCAACTCACCCCCCTACCCCCAACTCACCCCCACCCAACTCACCCCCCACCCAACTCACCCCCACCCAACTCACCCCCACCCAACTCACCCCCACCCAACTCACCCCCACCCAACTCACCCCCACACAACTCACCCCCCCAACTCACCCCCCCCAACTCACCCCCACCCAACTCACCCCCCAACTCACCCCCACACAACTCACCCCCCACCCAACTCACCCCCCCCAACTCACCCCCCACACNCAACTCACCCCACCCAACTCACCCCACCCAACTCACCCCCNACCCAACTCACCCCCACCCAACTCACCCCCACCCAACTCACCCCCCCACCCACCCAACTCACCCCCACCCAACTCACCCCCACCCAACTCACCCCCCACCCACCCAACTCACCCCCACCCAACTCACCCCCCACCAACTCACCCCCCACCCAACTCACCCCCACCCACTCACCCCCACCCCACCCAACTCACCCCCACCCAACTCACCCCCCACCCAACTCACCCCCACCCAACTCACCCCCACCCCACCCAACTCACCCCCCACCCAACTCACCCCCACCAACTCACCCCCCACCCAACTCACCCCCAACTCACCCCCCACCCAACTCACCCCACCCAACTCACCCCCACCCAACCNCCCCCAACTCACCCCCACACAACTCATCCCCCCCCCCAACTCACCCCCNACCCAACTCACCCCCCACCCACCCAACTCACCCCCACCCAACTCACCCCCCACCCAACTCACCCCCCACCCAACTCACCCCCACCCAACTCACCCCCACCCAACTCCCCCCCACCCTCCAAATCCCCCCCTCCCCAACCCCCACTCCCCACCGTAATTAAGTCTCGACCCGGTTTTACGAATCGCGTTTCTCGCACCGCTCAGGAGCTTCCGTAGAGTGGCGGTGACGTCTCACTTACTCGTTCGAGGGCGGAGCGGAATTGAAGAGAGAAAAAGGCGGGAAAANGAAATCTTCTCGCAGGAGAGGTAAGAATTTTGTTATATTATTTCGCTTTTATTCATCTTAATCTGAGGGAAATTAAAGAAATTAAACATCAATGCTTGAACGCGAACAATTTTTGGGTAAAAAAAATGTTGAAGGTTTTTTTTAATCCTCCTCACACATTACGCGGAGAGCCAGCCGACTTTAAACGTTAAATACTTTCGCGTTTTCCACCCGCTATTTTTTTAACTTGATCATTTTTGCGTTCAAAGTTGCCCCCCCCCTCCCCAATACGCGTTCGTTCGATGTGCGGTTGTGAGGTAGTGAGGGGTCTTGCGGATGGACTGGGAACCGCCATAGTAACGTGGACAATCGCGTGAAACGATTTTTTTTAGCACCACGCTCTTTATCGTATCGACATTTCCCTCAAAAAATAATCATCGACGGCCCATGATCGATCCACGGCTTGATGGAGATCAATGCAACACCGTCACTATGGTCGATCCACTGCTTCATGAGGATACACCCAGCCATCTACACTTCGCGAAATCATTGAATCGCTTCGTTCTCTTAGGCAGAAGCCCTCCTCTGCTTATTCATCATCATTGTTGTTGTTGTTGTGGCTGTTGTTGTTACGTTAAGCGACGTGGTTAAGTGGCGGTGTGCGTCTTACGAGTGGACTGTACTCGTCGCGGGAATGTGGATGTGCATATCCGTGTTGTCACGCTACGCGATCGTGACAATTAGATTATCAGTCGTCATACTTACAAAGGTCATCATCATCTCCTCACCAATCAATAATGTGATCAATCTTCTTGGTTCTTTCGGTAAAGTCACGTAGAAGGGAAATAATAAAATAATAAAATAAAAAATAAATAATATTATTATTTAAATAATATTATTTATTATGTTTTTATTTAATAAAAGAATAAAAATAAAACATAAAAAATATTATTTTATTTTATTATTTATTATGTTTAATTTAATAAATAATAAAAATAAAACAATAAAATAATATATTATTTAAAGTATAATATTATTTNATTATGTTTTATTTAACAAAATAATAAAAATAAAACATAAAATAATATATTTAAAATAAATATTTTTTATTGTTTTATTTAATAAATAATAAAAATAAAATAATAAAATAATATATATATTATTTTTTATATTTTATTATTAATTATTTTATTTCCCTTCTACGTGACTTTACCGAAAGAACCAAGAAGATGAATCCCTGCAGTCACGAAAGCTTTAAATCGAAATTTAATAATGTGATCGTCACAGTAATCGATTAATATCAGCAGTAGCAGCCATGCTGTCTCCACTGCTCGATAAAGATCTTGATTTAAGTTACGTATTTTAGTTTATACGATACCTAAGTGACTATACCAAAATAACCAAAGAGTATAGATGAACATCAATATGCTATTTATTAAATAAACTGTGTAGTTATTTCTTCAGAAGCGACCCTTGGCTGTCACACAAAGGATAGCTCAACAAATATCATCATCATCATCTCGTGTGGAAATTTATATCAATAGCCAGACTCCAAATATACAGCAGCAGCAGCATCGTCAGTGTCGGGATCGAACCACGACCTCCTGTATACCGGGCGAGGTAGTTAACATCTCCTAGCTACCGTGATGATGATGAGAGAGAGACACACTCCAAATATACAGCAGCAGCAGCAGGCATCGGGTTTGGATCGAACCCACGACCTCCTGTAGACCAGCCGAGGTAGTCAACATCTCATAGCCACCGTGATGATGATGAGAGAGAGACGTAGACTCCAAATATAGAGCAGCAGCAGGCATAGTCAACATCGGATGGAACACAGACCTCCTGTATACCAGGCGAGGTAGTTAACATCTCCTAGCCAGCGTAATGATGATGAGGGAGAGACACACAGACTCCAAATATACAGCAGCAGCAGGCATCGTCAGGTCGGGATCGAACCCACGACCTCCTGTACACCAGGCGAGGGAGTCAACATCTCCTAGCCACCGTGATGATGATGAGAGAGACACAGACTCCTGTAGACAGCAGCAACATCAGCCACCGTGATGATGATGAGAGAACACAGACCGTAGACCAGGCGAGGTAGTCAACATCTCCTAGCCACCGTGATGATGATGAGGAGACACAGATCTGTAGACCCGAGGTAGTCAACATCTCCAGCCACCGTGATGATGATGAGAGAACACAGACCCCTGCAGACCAGGCGAGGTAGTCAACATCTTATAGCCACCGTGATGATGATGATGATGAGAGAGACACAGACTCCAAATATACAGCAGCAGCAGGGATGGTCAGGGTCGGGATCGAACCCACGACCTCCTGTAGACGAGCGAGGTAGTTAACATCTGCTAACCACATTTGGTGTGGCCCTGCCAAGGCAACCGCAAACAGGACTTGAAATTCAATAAATCTAGGAGCAAACCTGGAAAAGCAGTAGCGAGTAGCAACATCATCATCAATACCAGCTAACATATTCTCAGGTTTTTTTCGGTAAAATCACGTAGGTAAAAAATTAAATTAATAAAATAAAATAAAAATCACGACGTTTCGGAGGCAACACAAGCTTCCACCTGAGTGGAAGCTTGTGTTGCTCCGAAACGTCGTGATTTTTATTTTATTTTTATGTTACTTTTATTAATTTAAATGTTTTACCTACGTGACTTTACCGAAGAAACCTAAGACTATGAATCCTTGCAGTCACGAAAGCTTCAAATCTAGAACCAGCTAACATCACACACGCCTCGCCAAAGAAAAGCATGTCGTGCCATCACATTAGGGGCGAGTTAATTAAATGTTTGACCAAATTTAACAGGATAATTTTNAAGTTGATAATTGTGTGTGGCCCGCGAATGATGTTATAAATATACCAATAGCCCTTGGCAGGACTGCTATCTATGTGACTTTACCGAAAGACCCAATCATATTAATTCCTGCAGTCACAAAAGCTTTAAGTCAAGATTTAATTCAAATTAACCTACAGATAATCTTCTTTTGTGGTTTTAAAACAACGATAGCATTACTGCTGCAAAAAAACACTGCTAGCGTAATCATCATAATGATCAATAGTAACCAATAACAGTATTTCAAACGTCGAATGCGTATTACATCCATGGGAGCTTGATCCCCAATGCGCCAATGCACAGACAGCAGGAAACTACAAAGAGAACCCCATGGGGGTGTCCAAAGACCACACACGGTTTAAAGAGACATGGGCATCGCTTGTGAAGTCGGCATTTACACGTGTAACAACTCAGACGACTCCATCAGGAGCCTCTTGATTAGACACAGGAACAGCGCTGATCTTGGCTTTGTGCTTGGCCTTGAAGCTCATCCCTTCCCTCAAACGCCGCCCCTCCCTCCTCTCGTGTTCTCCCTTCTAGAACTTTCTCTCGCTCTCTTTTTGTCCCCCTAACCAATCTCTCTCCTTCCTACTCCAACGGTTCATAACCGTTGCCCCCCCCGGGGTTCCACTCCGTTTCTCCGCCCATTCTCGTTCAAAAACCTTTTCTCCCAATAACTTAAAAAAGAAGTCTGCCTCGCCGACCAGTCGCCGTCGAGGCCGTTTACGCCAATCGGAGAGACCTTGGCCCACTTTTGAAATAACCGTTTGGCTCGCACATCGCTTGGGCCGAGTGCTTGTTGATTTCGGTCTTGGCCATCCGTAGGATCGATTCCCAATGCGGCAGTGCACCAACAGCAGGGAACTAAAAACAGAACCCCGTGGGGAGGCCACGGACTACACACGGGAGAGGCGCTCGGTTTAAAGACGGATGGGCATACGCTGGGTAAGTAGGCATTTGCATGGACTGACACCTGAATGCATTGTGAATGTTGTAGATTTGCTGTCCAACACAACCCGGTGTGCTGTACTAGTACCGAATTGGCACGTTCTGTTTACGTCGCAAACCCCTCTACTCGTTGGCTGTGTCGGGTGCTGGCTGCGTTTAACGACACAACATTTATATTGACGAGATCTAAGCCAAAAGGAAACCTGCGTTTATACCTGAACGCATGTCTTGACATGCTTTCAAGGCATGCAGTGAAGTCGATGCCACGGGTTCCTTCCGGCACCGGTCTCTCGGTTTGCGCCAAAAGGTCCAGCGCCAAGACTTTTGGGGGGTGGGCAGCCTTCTGCGGCCTTCACCTTCCGAACGCCTTGCCGAGAATCCGAGAGGGAAATCTGAAATGGGGGAATGTTTCAAGCGAAATCTTAAACGCCTTTTAAAATCCTTTATATTAAGTTCACTTGCTTGCTTGCTTGCTTACGACCGTGCAAATCTTTCGGTCGTTTTTTAACCCACTTCCCGTGATCCAATCGAGCTGACATTTTGCACACAGACTCGTTGTGCGTGACAATTTATTTCCTGAATTTTTTCCATAACTTTACACTTTTTAGGAATTTNATATTTAATTACCAATTGCTTAATGGTGGCAGGCAATCATCTGACCCATAGGTGGCAGCCATCTCAAGCCAGAGGACGAGAGGACTCTAGCCGCACGCATATAAAGGATTTATAGTGAAAAACTTTGTTTTTACGGGTAATTTTTTTAGATTGGCCTTTAAAAAAAATTAGGATGCTTCATTTACGTGTCTTGTGCAGTTTTATTGTAACTTTTAGTTCATTGTAACGCGATGTCATTTTTATTTTATTTATCGTTGTTTACATCGCATCGGTCGCGTCATTTAGTCCTGTAAGCGCTTTGTATTGCACAAAGTTGTGCTACGTAAGTAAAGTTGTCGATTTTGATTTAAATATGATGGTCAAACCGGCTCATCGCTTCGTGGACACTCCACCACCATCACCCCCTCCTTTAAAGTTTCTCCTAAATCCGGCGAAAAGTTGGCATTGCCTTCTGGGTGGAGGTGGGTGGGGGGTATGGCAGAGGTCAACCGGGTACCCGATACCCGTACCCTACCCGATACCCGGCTACCGTACCCGGCCGGGTACGGGTAGCCGTTTGTGACCCTGGTGCGGCCGGGTACGGGTACGGGTAGGCCGTGAGTCACTGGTGAGTCACCGTTTGTCACTCATTTCCCAACGTCTTGTCTCTTCTCGCAATTCAAGTTCCTAGAATCAACCCACCCGCGCCTGCAACATGGCTTCATCCCAGAGGTCGCAACCGGGTACCCGATACCCGTACCCTACCCGATACCGGCTACCCGTACCCGGCCGGGTACGGGTAGCCGTTTGCGACCCTGGTGCGGCCGGGACGGGTACGGGTAGGCCGTGAGTCACTGGTGAGTCACCGTTTGTCACTCATTTCCCAACGTCTTGTCTCTTCTCGCAATTCAATTCCTAGAATCACCCACCCGCGCCTGCAACATGGCTTCATCCAGAGGTCGCAATCAGGTACCCGATACCCGTATCGGGTAGGGTACGGGTATCGGGTAGGGTGACGGGTACCCGTTTGCGACCCTGGTGCGGCGGGTACGGGTACGGCTAAGGAATCAAAACCCGTTTGCGACCTCTGGTGTATGGAGACCAAAGAGTTTTATTTATTGAATTTATTTTCTCCGCGATGATTTTTGTTTTGCTTGCTACGTGTATGTGCTGTTTCTCTCTCTTGTAATTTATGTATTAATTTTTGTAGTTTTTGATTTGCTTTAGTAGTAGTGGTGGGGGAGTTTGTTTCTGTATCGGCTAATCGATGTTGCAGCGTTGTGGGAATCAATTGCGTAACGACCCTATCTGGAATAAATTGTTATTACCATCTGCCACGGAAAGCTGTCTAACGGCACGCTTCGATAAACTCTGCAACCTCCCTGGGTCTCTTTCTGAGCTCTGGTACTCCTACAAGGAGAATGATGCTCTTTAAGAATCCCTGCCCACCAGAGGAGACATCGTAGCGATGAAGGAATGGGGTGGGGGCTTCCCTGGCCACTTCTGTTGATTGCACTGGTCAACACACTTTTTCTGGCATAAGGTATTCCAACGGTTTTAAGGTGTAATTTTGGGGTGCTGATTCAAATCTGCAGAAGAAAAATATTAAATAAATGTGGATATCTACATAAAATGATATTATAAACACACTATCCTAACAAGTATAACCTGTAAAAACAATGTTTTTCACTATAAATCCTTTATGCGTGGCGGCTAGAGTCCTCTCGTCCTCTGGCTTGAGATGGCTGCCACCTATGGGTCAGATGATTGTCTGCCAGTATTAAGCAATTGGTAATTAAATATTTAATTTGTTTTCCCTAAACAGTGTAAAATTTTGGAAACAAATTTTCACGAACATTAATTGTCTCGCACAACGAGTCTGTGTGCAAAATGTCAGCTCGATTGGATCACGGGAAGTGGGTTAAAAAACGACCGAAAGATTTGCACGGTCTAAGCAAGCAAGCAAGTGAACTTAATATAAAGGATTTAAAAAACAGCACCATATTTTAACACTAAAGCAGTCACTGACTCGCAACAACTTGCAATCATAAGTGACAGAGTTAATTTCGGGTAAAATCAATGAAAATGGGGTATGCCGATAGCATAAAATATGTGATAGACAAATCTGAGATCAGATTTGGAATCGCACCCTGAAATTATTTAACAGCTGCAAAAGTCCAGGCCAGAAAAACATGGTTTTTTTTGTTGACCAGTGTTATGATTCATCTTCTTGGTTCTTTCGGTAAAGTCACGTAGAAGGTAAGTAATAAAATAAAAATAAAACATAATAAAACAATTCTCTCTCTGAGAATTCTCTCTGAGAATTATTTTATTATGTTTTATTATTTTATTACTTCCCTTCTACGTGGTGACTTTACCAAAAGAACCAAGAAGATGAATCCCTGCAGTCACGAAAGCTTTCAATCGAAGTGTTATGATTGTGTACCTCGTTGTAACCGCTGCTGTTACCAGCTGCAAAAGTCCAGGCCAGAATTTATTTTTTATTTTTTGTTGATCATGTTATCATTGAGAGAATCAAAGTCAAGTGTAGTGTAGGGTCGAATGAGTAAAGGACCTTGGGCAAAGCTATTTAATGCGGTGGCATATGCTGCTTCACCAGCCCCTCCTTATCTGCCCTGTCGGTATTTTAATGTCGGCGCATTTTTTTCCAGCATTTCTAATTTAACGCTTCGTGAAGTTATTATATTTAAGTAAGCGGACAAACACAACACCCGGTTTTCGCGACGCTCCCTTGACAACTTAATGGTTTTTTATTACGCAGTGTAGCTTTTCTTCTCTCTCTCTCTCTCTGGATGTTCACTTTTTAATGCGGTTATTTGCAATTTTAAAGAGTTAAAAAGTCCCTGAGGTTTTGAATTTTCTAAATTACATTAGCTTTTCAATTTTCGATGACCCCGTTACTAGTACTATTACCACCTCCTACGCGCGTATAATTACCGTGCTGCATTCCATTTCTCCTCTAACGTGACGGTAGTAGTCATCTCGTTCCTGAACAACATCCCTGTTAAGGAAAAATCGCGTGATGATTAAATAACGTATTATATAGACCAGGGTCGGAAACCTTTTTGACTGGGAGAGCCATAAAAGCCGAATATTTCTAAATATATATCATTGAGAGCCATAGTATTTTTAACGTATACTAAATTAAATATGTCTTACTTTTAATGCGACTTCTGGTGCTGCATGGTTTTGCTGATGGCCTTGTAGTCTGGTTCGTACGTGTGAGGTTGAGCTTCGTGCAGGCGTTGAGGCCCCGTGAAATTTATCTTCAAAACTAATTTCTTTTTTACTTTAAAATGACACTGTATTATTAAGCACTATCACAAGTATTTTAAAATCAGTTCCAAACTGATTTTTATTTTTTATTATTATTATTTTNCAACTCTAAATTGTCTGGGAGGCCCATATGCCGTCACTGGAAGAGCCATATATGGCTCGCGATCCATAGTTTCCCGACCGCTGATATAGGCGGTGTATACTCTTAGTTCTTTCGGTAAAGTCACGTAGGTAAAAAATGAAATTAAAATTAATAAAATTGAGTCTTCCGCCGTTGCCGATCATTGCTACAAAGCGGTGGGCTCTCATGATATTGTTTTCTCCGAGACTAAGGTGCTCTGCAAACCCTCTGGCTACCATCAAAGGTTTGTACACGAACTAAGAGTATGAATCCTTGCAGTCACGAAAGCTTCAAATCTAGAATATAGGGGTGAACGCGCAGTCCGCGATAACACCGTGAGATGCGTAGTACGCAGGGCCTGAACAATAACGAGGCGCGTGGTGGATAGCTTCTAGAAGTATCCAGCAGCATCCCCAATGCCTCATTGGGTGATGACGATGATGACGATGACGATGACAACGATGATTGCTACTCCGAGGCATGCGTGCGTACTCGCGCTGTGACGTAGTTTCGTTGGCTCGATTGCGTTACGTACACAATTCGCATTCCGCGGTTATAAAAATGTGTTACCCAATACATCTGAAGAAACGCAGCGTGATGAAAATCGCGTGATCATAACTAATGTATAATACAGGGAGTAAAGACAGTCCCGCGATAAGACGCGTGAGATGCGTAACGCAGGGCCCGAACAAAGACCGAGGCGTGTGGTGGATAGCGTCTAGAAGCATCTAGAAGCATCCAGCAGCATCCCAACGCCTCGTTGTGTTTTGACGATGACGGTGACGATGCTACGCCAAGGCAGCAGCCGTACGTACCACCGCTGTATTCTTACTCGCGCCGTGACGTAGTTCCGTTGACTCGATCCCGTTATGTATACAATTCGCATTCTGAGGTTATCAAAAAACATGTACCCGTAATGCCATTTTGTCGCGTTATATAGCCAATGCGCGCATCTCCTCGCGACCGCGGGAGAGAGGGAGCGAATCGTAAACTCCAAATGTACGTAACTGAAGGTTTTATTTTTGGGGTTAGGTCGCGTAAATATGAACGAGCCATTAACCACAACAACAACAACCGCTGTTGGTCACTAAGTGGCGGTGACGTCACCACGGCGCTTGTGCCAGGCTGTGTGCACCTTGAGGCCACGTGAAGTGTTGAATGCCCGCTGGCGGGAGGTCACGGGGCAGACCCAGGTGCCCGGGTTGCCTGATTGAGATGACTGGCAATGTACCACCTGTGCCCCTGTTGTGCCAAATTTTCTGTGCTTTAGCCACCACAACCATCACCACCACCACCACCAGACAGAGCCAACTCGTAAGGAGGTTTGTGTCACCTAAACAAACCGTGCACATCTTTTTGGTTCTTTCGGTAAAGTCACGTAGAAGGGAAGTAATAAAATAATAAAAAAAAACATAATAAAATACAATTCTCACGACGTTTCGGCCACAACGCAAGCAGCCGTCCTCAGGTGAAGAACAGGTCTGTCGAGGAGACAGCGAAGATGAATCCCTGCAGTCACGAAAGCTTTAAATCGAAAAGATACAGCTTAGTTTGTAGACACCGGGATACAGCATGTCAGGAATCTTGTATTTCACAGATGGAATCAGATCGCAAATTTTATATACTGTTCTAGATTTGAAGCTTTCGTGACTGCAAGGATTCATATTCTTAGGTTTTTTCGGTAAAGTCACCATGTAGGTAAAAAACATTAAAATGAATAAAAGTAAAATAAAAATCACGACGTTTCGGAGGCAACACAAGCTTCCGTCTTCAGGTGGAACCGTCACAGCCACGACAGCTGTATCAAGTAAATGAGAGATTCCAAGAGCTACCACTCGTTTATATAATGGTTGGAGAGGGGGGAGGGGCAAGTACAGCACACTTTTTAAATTCTTTATATTAAGTTCGCTTGCTTGCTTGCTTGCTTACGACCGTGCAAATCTTTCGGTCGTTTTTTAACCCACTTCCCGTGATCCAATCGAGCTGACATTTTGCACACAGACTCGTTGTGCGAGACAATTAATGTTCGTGAAAATTTTTTTCCAAAATTTTACACTGTTTAGGGAAAAAAATAAAATATTTAATTACCAATTGTTTAATACTGGCAGACAATCATCTGACCCATAGGTGGCAGCCATCTCAAGCCAGAGGACGAGAGGACTCTAGCCGCCACGCATATAAAGGATTTATAGTGAAAAACTTTGTTTTTACGGGTTAATTTTTTATTCATATGTAAGGTGAGGCTTAAGAGGGTGAGCCTTTGTTATGGTTTTAATGTTTTTACCTACGTGACTTTACCGAAAAAACCTAAGAATATTTATGTACCGTGTTAAATCGGACCTGGATCTTGTGTTTTGTTTATGATTTTGGAAATATTTTTGGTTACCCCTGCTGTGTACGGCAAGGTGATGGTTTGATTGGATCTTCGGATGGCTCATTCCTCACGGTTGGGGTGATGGCTTTGCGGATTGTGTAGTCAGAATATCCATTCGCCTTGAGAGCTTGGTGTACGTGTTTTGAGTTCACTGGTTAGGTGTTCATGGTCGGAAATACATTGAGCTCTATGGTGTAGCTTTTTGATGAGGGAATTCTTCTGGGATGGATGGTGGTGGGGTTGGGGATCAAACCCACGACCTCCTGTAGTCCAGGCGAGGTAGTCAACATCTCCTAGCCACCGTGATGATGATGAGAGAGAGCGAGAGACGCAGACTCCAAATGTCCAGCGGGAGGCATCAGGTCGGGATCGAACCCACGACCTCCTGTATACCAGGAAGGTACTTAAAATCTCCGAGCCACCGTGATGATGATGATGATGAGAGAGAGAGACGCAGACTCCAAATATACAGCAGCAGGCATCGTCAGGACCGGGATCGAACCCACGACCTGTAGACCAGGCGAGGAGTTAATATATCATAGCCACCGTGATGATGATGAGGGAGAGAGATGCAGACTTCAAATATACAGCAGGAGTCATCGTCAGGACCGGGATCGAACCCACGACCTCCTGTAGACCAGGCGAGGTAGTTAACATCTCATAGCCACCGTGATGATGATGAGAGAGAGACGCAGACTCCATATATACAGCAGCAGGCATCGTCAGGGTCGGGATCGAACCCACGACCTCCTGTATACCAGACGAGGTAGTTAACATCTCCTAGCCACCGTGATGATGATGAGAGAGAGACACAGACTGCAAATATACAGCAGCAGGCATCGTCAGGGTCGGGATCGAACCCACGACCTCCTGTATACCAGGCGAGGTAGTTAACATCTCATAGCCACCGTGATGATGATGAGAGAGAGACGCAGACTCCAAATATACAGCAGCAGGCATCGTCAGGACCGGGATCGAACCCACGACCTCCTGTAGACCAGGCGAGGTAGTTAACATCTCATGATGATGATGATCACAGAGAGAGAGACGCAGACTCCATATATACAGCAGCAGGCATCGTCAGGGTCGGGATCGAACCCACTACCTCCTGTATACCAGACGAGGTAGTTAACATCTCCTAGCCACCGTGATGATGAAGAGAGACGCAGACTCCAAATATACAGCAGCAGGCGTCAGGGTCGGGATCGAACCCACGACCTCCTGTATACCAGGCAAGGTAGTTAACATCTCCTAGCCACCGTGATGATGATGAGAGAGAGACGCAGCCTCCAAATATACAGCAGCAGGCATCGTCGGGTCGGGATCGAACCCACAACCTCCTGTATACCAGACGAGGTAGTCAACATCTCCTAGCCAACCCATGACGATGAGAGAGAGACCCCCAAATATNCAGGCTTCAGACCGGGCCACGACCTCCTGTATACCAGACGAGATAGTCAACATCTCCCAGCCACCATGATGATGATGAGAGAGAGACGCAGACTCCAAATACACAGCAGGCATTCAGGGTCGGGATCGAACCACAACCTCCTGTATACCAGACGAGATAGTCAACATCTCCAGCCACCATGATGATGATGAGAGAGAGACGCAGACTCCAAATCTACAGCAGCAGGCATCGTCAGGACCGGGATCGAACCCACGACCTCCTGTATACCAGGCGAGGAAGATCATATCTCCGAGCCACTGTAGTGCTCCTTTAATAAATAAATAAAGGACACAAGTTGAAATTGCATCGTCAATTCCCAAGCTTCGGAAGGGAGGGAGTGGTGGGGCAGTTAAAACGAGAGCCAGAAAATAAGACAATCCCAGACCGAACAAAGGGCAACGCAGCACAGTTTCCTCAATAAAAATTGGATTCGCTGTCAACCCCTTTTCTCTCGGTGACAGCGTTCACTCGTGAATTCTTTCATTCATTCAGTCAAATTAATTGCCGCTTATTGTGGAAAGAAAAGGCGAACTCGCAGGCACTGAACTAAAAGCTAAGATTAATTTGATTTGAGCTTCGTGAGCAGAAATTATACGCGCTGGTTCTTTCGGTAAAGTCAGTAGATAATTTTTTTATTTTTTTAACTATAATAATAAATAGTAATAGTTTGATTAATACGGTTCGGTAAAGTCACGTAGGTAAAAATTAAAAGTAAAAAACGTATTTTTATTTTTATCTATTTTACTTTNAATGTCCTATGTATTTACCGAAACTAAATATGAAGCAGCACGAAAGCTTCACGCTTATATAGTAATTATTTTTGATTTTACGACGAGAGATTTGCTGAACCAGACTGACTAATTATTTTTAAATCCTTTATATTAAGTTCGCTTGCGTGCAAATCTTTCGGTCGTTTTTTAACCCACTTCCCGTGATCCAATCGAGCTGACATTTTGCACACAGACTCGTTGTGCCAGACAATTAATTTCGTGAAAAAAATTCCCAAAATTGTACACTTTTCAGGCAAATTTTTTTTATTACCAATTGCTTAATGGTGGCAGGCAATCATCTGACCCATAGGTGGCAGCCATCTCAAGCCAGAGGACGAGAGGACTCTAGCCGCCACGCATATAAAGGATTTATAGTGAAAAACTTTGTTTTTACGGGTTAATTTTTATCGTGCCATGTAAAGGCCACTGAGATACCAGCTCTTGTTCGTAGGGATGCGACTTGGCCTACGTGGCGATGATGATAGCTCCATCGTCACAGTGCGTCGGCTGATATCATCATCTATGGGCAGTGTTGAGTCTATGGTGCAGTGTTGAGTCTATGGGCAGTGTTGAGTCTATGGACAGTGTTGAGTCTATGGTGCAGTGTTGAGTCTGGTGCAGTGTTGAGTCTATGGTGCAGTGTTGAGTCTATGGGGCAGTGTTGAGTCTATGGTGCAGTCCTGAGTCTATGGGCAGTGTTGAGTCTATGGTGCAGTGTTGAGTCTATGGGCAGTGCTGAGTCTGTGGTGTAGTGTTGAGTCTATGGTGCAGTGTTGAGTCTATGGTGCAGTGTTGAGTCTGGTNCAGTGTTGAGTCTATGGTGCAGTGTTGAGTCTATGGTGCAGTGTTGAGTCTATGGTGCAGTGGTGAGTCTATGGGCAGTGTTGAGTCTATGGGCAGTGTTGAGTCTGGGCAGTGTTGAGTCTATGGTGCAGTGTTGAGTCTATGGTGCAGTGTTGAGTCTATGGTGCAGTGTTGAGTCTATGGGCAGTGTTGAGTCTATGGTGCAGTGTTGAGTCTATCGTGCAGTGCTGAGTCTATGGTGCAGTGTTGAGTCTATGGGCAGTGTTGAGTCTATGGGCAGTGTTGAGTCTATGGTGCAGTGTTGAGTCTATGTTGCAGTGCTGAGTCTATGTTGCAGTGCTGAGTCTGTGGTGCAGTGCTGAGTCTATGGTGCAGTGTTGAGTCTGTGGGGCAGTGCTGAGTCTATGGTGCAGTGTTGAGTCTGTGTTGCAGTGCTGAGTCTATGGTGCAGAGTTGAGTCTATGGGCAGTGTTGAGTCTATGGTGCAGTGTTGAGTCTATGGTGCAGTGTTGAGTCTATGGTGCAGTGTTGAGTCTATGGTGCAGTGTTGAGTCTATGGACAGTGTTGAGTCTGTGGGGCAGTGTTGAGTCTATGGGCAGTGTTGAGTCTATGGGCAGTGTTGAGTCTATGGGCATTGAGTCTATGGTGTCAGTGTGAGTCTATGGTGCATTGTTGAGTCTATGGGCAGTGTTGAGTCTATGGTGCAGTGTTGAGTCTATGGTGCAGTGTTGAGTCTATGGTGCAGTGTTGAGTCTATGGTGCAGTGTTGAGTCTATGGGCAGTGATGAGTCTATGGTGCAGTGTTGAGTCTATGGGCAGTGTTGAGTCTATGGGCAGTGATGAGTCTATGATGCAGTGTTGAGTCTATGGGCAGTGTTGAGTCTATGGGCAGTGATGAGTCTATGGTGCAGTGATGAGTCTATGGGCAGTGTTGAGTCTATGGGCAGTGATGAGTCGATGATGCAGTGTTGAGTCTATGGTGCAGTGTTGAGTCAATGGGCAGTGTTGAGTCTATGATGCAGTGATGAGTCTATGGTGCAGTGTTGAGTCTATGGGCAGTGTTGAGTCTATGGTGCAGTGATGAGTCTGCAGTGATGAGTCTATGGTGCAGTGTTGAGTCTATGGGCAGTGTTGAGTCTATGGTGCTGTGCTGAGTCTATGGTGCAGTGCTGAGTCAATGGGCAGTGTTGAGTCTATGATGCAGTGATGAGTCTATGGTGCAGTGTTGAGTCTATGGTGCAGTGTTGAGTCTATGGTGCAGTGTTGAGTCTATGGTGCAGTGTTGAGTCTATGGTGCAGTGTTGAGTCTATGGTGCAGTGTTGAGTCTATGGGCAGTGTTGAGTCTATGGTGCAGTGTTGAGTCTATGGTGCAGTGTTGAGTCTATGGTGCAGTGTTGTCTGTGGTGCAGTGCTGAGTCTGGTGCAGTGCTGAGTCTATGGTGCAGTTTTGAGTCTATGGTGCAGTGTTGAGTCTATGGTGCAGTGTTGAGTCTATGGGCAGTGTTGAGTCTATGGGCAGTGTTGAGTCTACGGGCAGTGTTGAGTCTACGGTGCAGTGTTGAGTCTACGGTGCGGTGTTGAGTCAATGGGCAGTGTTGAGTCTATGATGCAGTGATGAGTCTATGGTGCAGTGTTGAGTCTATGGGCAGTGTTGAGTCTATGGGCAGTGTTGAGTCTATGGGCAGTGATGAGTCTATGGTGCAGTGATGAGTCTGCAGTGATGAGTCTATGGTGCAGTGTTGAGTCTATGGGCAGTGTTGAGTCTATGGTGCAGTGCTGAGTCTCTGTGTGTGTGTGTTGACCTTCTTTCACACCGTACATAGCCAACCACGCGTTTGTCTTTAATAACCCCCAATTTAGTTTTTTTGCTGCCGATGTTGTGAGTCGTCAGCGCGACGTTTGCCAGCGGCTTGACGTCTGCGCGCGTGTGTGGGGTGGTGCAGCAAAGCGACGTGGAAGCGGGGAGGAGGGAAGGGTGGATGGGGGATGAGGATGTTAAAAATACACCGAGGCCCCAATTTCCACAGTGGCGTGTGAGCGGGCGAGTTCAAGGCCGAAGTTAATTTGACATTTTAACGAATTTGGGCCCGTGCCCACGTTTGACGGCCGCTCCCCGACATGTTCTATTCGCAATCCCGGCCGGTTTTAATTGAGAGAGACGGAGAGGCAGAGCGAGAGAGAGAGAGAGNCACACAGGAGAGATACAAGAGACACAGAGAGAGACACACAGGAGAGATACAAGAGACACAGAGGGAGAGACACACAGGAGAGATACAAGAGACACACGGAGAGAGACACAGAGAGAGACACAGAGGGAGAGACACAGAGAGAGAGACACAGAGGGAGAGACACAGAGGGAGAGAGACACAGAGAGAGAGACACAGAGAGAGACACAGAGGGAGAGAGACAGAGAGAGAGACACAGAGAGACACACAGAGAGACACAGAGGGGGAGACACAGAGGGAGAGAGACACAGAGAGAGAGACACAGGAGAGAGACAGAGAGAGAGACACAGAGGGAGAGACACAGAGGGAGAGAGACACAGAGGGAGAGAGACACAGAGGGAGAGAGACACAGAGGGAGAGAGACACAGAGGGAGAGACACAGAGGGAGAGACAGAGGGAGAGAGACACAGAGGGATAGAGACACAGAGGGAGAGAGACACAGAGGGAGAGAGACACAGAGGGAGAGAGAGACACAGAGGGAGAGAGACACAGAGGGAGAGAGACACAGAGGGAGAGAGACACAGAGAGAGAGACACAGAGGGAGAGACACAGAGAGAGAGACACAGAGGGAGAGAGACACAGAGGGAGAGAGACACAGAGGGAGAGAGACACAGAGAGAGACACAGAGAGAGAGAGACACAGAGAGAGAGAGAGAGACACAGAGGGAGAGACACAGAGGGAGAGAGACACAGAGGGAGAGACACAGAGGGAGAGAGACACAGAGGGAGAGAGACACAGAGGGAGAGAGACACAGAGAGAGAGAGACAGAGGGAGAGAGACACAGAGGGAGAGAGACACAGAGGGAGAGAGACACAGAGAGAGAGAGACAGAGGGAGAGAGACACAGAGGGAGAGAGACACAGAGGGAGAGAGACACAGAGAGAGAGACACAGAGGGAGAGACACACAGAGAGAGAGACACAGAGGAGAGAGACACAGAGGGAGAGAGACACAGAGGGAGAGAGACACAGAGAGAGAGACACAGAGAAGACACAGAGAGAGACAGAGAGAGAGAGAGNCACAGAGAGAGAGAGACACAGAGAGAGAGAGACAACACAGAGAGAGACACAGAGAGAGAGAGACACAGAGAGAGACACACAGGGGGAGAGACACAGAGAGAGAGAGAGAGACACAGAGGGAGAGACACAGAGGGAGAGAGACACAGAGGGAGAGAGACACAGAGGNAGAGAGCACAGAGGNAGAGACACAGAGGGAGAGACACAGAGGGAGAGAGACACAGAGGAGAGACACAGAGGNAGAGAGACACAGAGGGAGAGAGACACAGAGAGAGAGACACAGAGGGAGAGAGACACAGAGGGAGAGAGACACAGAGACACAGAGAGAGAGACACAGAGGGAGAGAGACACAGAGGGAGAGAGACAAGNGGGAGAGAGACACAGAGGAGAGAGACACAGGGAGAGAGACACACAGGGAGAGAGACACAGAGGGAGAGAGACACAGAGGGAGAGAGACACAGAGGAGAGAGACACAGAGGGAGAGAGACACAGAGGGAGAGAGACACAGAGAGAGAGACACAGAGGGAGAGAGACACAGAAGGAGAGAGACACAGAGAGAGAGACACAGAGAGAGACACAGAGGGAGACAGAGAGAGACACAGAGACACAGAGAGAGAGAGACACAGAGAGAGACACAGAGGGAGAGAGACACAGAGAGAGAGAGAGAGACACAGAGAGAGAGACACAGAGGGAGAGAGACACAGAGGGAGACAGAGAGAGAGAGACACACAGAGGGAGAGAGACACAGAGAGAGNCACAGAGGGAGAGAGACACAGAGAGAGACACAGAGAGAGACACAGAGAGAGAGAGACACAGAGAGAGAGAGACACAGAGGGAGAGACACAGAGAGAGAGACACAGAGGGAGAGAGACAGAGGGAGAGAGACACAGAGAGAGACACACAGAGGGAGAGAGACACAGGGAGAAAGACACAGAGAGAGAGAGACACAGAGAGAGAGAGACACAGAGGGGAGAGACACAGAGGGAGAGAGACACAGAGGGAGAGACACAGAGGGAGAGAGAGACAGAGGAGAGACACAGAGGGAGAGAGACACAGAGGGAGAGAGACGCAGAGGGAGAGAGACACAGAGAGAGAGACACAGAGGGAGAGAGACACAGAGAGAGAGACACAGAGGAGAGACACAAGAGACACAGAGAGAGAGACACAGGAGACACACAAGAGACACAGAGAGAGACACAGAGGAGAGAGACAAGAGACACAGAGGGAGAGACACACAGAGGAGAGAGACACAGAGAGAGACACAGAGGAGAGACACAAGAGAGACACAGAGGGAGAGAGACACAGAGAGAGACAAGGAACACAGAGACACAGAGAGAGACACAGAGAGAGAGACACAGAGAGAGAGACACAGAGGGAGAGACACACACAGAGAGAGAGACACAGAGAGAGAGAGACACAGAGAGNGAGACACAGANAGAGAGACACAGAGAGAGAGACACAGAGAGAGAGACAGAGAGAGAGACACAGGGAGGGGAGATACGGGGAGACACAGAGGGAGAGAGGTGTCTGGATAAATTTTGATTTAAAGCTTATTTCGTGACTGCAGGGATTCATATTCTTGGTTCTTTCGGTAAAGTCATCACGTAGAAGGGAAATAATAAAATAATATAAATATCAAAATAAAAATTCTCACGACGTTTCGACTGCAACACAAGCAATCATCATCAGCTGTGAAATTCACAGCAAAAACATTTTCTTGAAGAACATTTTCTTGCTGTGGATGAGTTCGGGTTCAAGTTCATGTATTAGGTATAGCCCTGTGAGCCATTTGGCTCTTGAATCGGATGCAACCGCAACAAACAAAAACAAAAACATGAACAAGAAAACATCTTAAAGTGAATACGTGACTAAGTGCAAACAGAAAATCCAGGAAAAGACAGCAAATATTGCGGAAAAAACACCGTACACCAACGCTGTGTGCAAAAATCCCAGTGGGATGCAAGTCAAACAACAACAACAACCAGAAGAGGTAAATGAGAGATAAGAAACATTTCTTGCTGTAGATTTCACACCTGATGATGATTGCTTGTGTTGCAGTCGAAACGTCGTGAGAATTTTATTGTTTTTTATATTATTTTATTATTTCCCTACGTGACTTCACCGAAAGAACTAAGAATATAGCGTCTGGAGTTGTAGATTTTTGTACATTTAACAAAACCAATCTGGCTTTGGCCTGATGAAGCTGGTTCTTGTAGTTATTTGCGAAACGTTGCCCTGTTCTGTTTACGTGACGATCTTTACTAATCTTCTTCTTGGTTCTTTCGGTAAAGTCACGTAGAAGGGAAATAATAAAATAATAAAAATAAAACATAATAAAATATTTCTTTTCTTTCGTAAATAGAAGGGAAATAATAAAATAATGAAAATAAAACATAAAATAATCTTCTTGGTTCTTTTTATTAGAAGTAATAAATAATAAAATAAACATAATAAAATAATCTTCTTGGTTCTTTCGTATCATAAATAATAAAATAATAAAATAAAACAATAAAATAATCTTCTTGGTTCTTTCGTAATCATAGAAGGGAAATAATAAATAATACATAATANAAAAAGAATGAAATGGTGTGTGTTTTTATTATTTTATTATTTCCTTCTATATCAAACATAATACAATAATTAACATGGTTTTTTTTATTTTTATTATTTCCCTTCCATATAAAACATAATAAAATAATTATTTATTTCGTCTTATTTTTATTATTTTCTTATTTCCCTTCTATATAAAACATAATAAAATAAATCTTTAATGTTTTATTTTTATTATTTTATTATTTCCCTTCTACGTGACTTTACTGAAAGAGCCAAGGAGATGAATCCCTGCAGTCACGAAAGTTTTAAATCCGAAAAAAAANGATGATGATGTAGATGATGATTTGATGATGATGTTGATGATGGAAGACGCTGTCTTTCCGACATCCCTGTTCTTCACCTGAGGACGGCTGCTTGCGTTGTGGCCGAAACAGAATTGTATTTTATTATGTTTATTTTTATTATTTTATTATTTCTCTTCTACGTGACTTTACCGAAAGAACCAAGCAGATGAATCCCTGCAGTCACGAAAGCTTTAAATCGAAATAAACCTCGTGTTTATTTCTGTCTTTCCCCGCGAGCCCGGCGGAGTGAGACTGAGAGATCGAGAGCCAGAATGCCTCCGAATTAATTCTATTTTTTACTCCCCTTCCGATTTTTGTCGTGCGACATCGCCCGATGTGCTGTGTGACAAGCTAATAACGGCGAGGGGGTGGTTGGGTGGCGGGCCGGCGGCCGGCTGGGATAGTGATTCATTCTGTCATCGCTTATTTAAACTCCGACAGGAGGAGGAGGTTTAATGATGATGATTATGGAGAATAAAAAGTGTCAATTAGAGGTGGATTTTGGGGTTACCGAATCTCCTGGATTGTGAGGCCGCGCACTGGATCGAATGAATGGGGGTTAATGAGTGATAGACATACAATGAGAATATTTGTTCTGACAGGAGATGATGATGATTATGATGAATGGGGTTAATTAGCGATCGCCATATAATGAAAATAATTATTCTGACAGTAAATGATGAATGGACCAACCAACCTACTCACCCAACTCAACCAATCCACCCACCAACCACCAACCCACCAACCCACTCACCAACTCACCAATCCACCCACCCACCAACGCACCAACCCACCAACGCACCAACCCACTCACCAACTCACCAACCCACCCACCAACCCACTCACCAACGCACCCACCAACCCACCAACCCACCCACCAATGCACCCACCAACCCATCCACCCACCAACCAATCCACCCACCCACTCAACAAATCACCCACCCAACCACCAACCCACCCACCAAACCACCCACCCACCAACGCATCCACCAACCCACCCACCAACCCACCCACCAACGCACCCACCAACCAATCCACCCACCAACCCACCCACCCACCCACCAACCCACCTACCAAGCCACCAATCCATCCACCCACCAACCAATCCACCCACCCAACTTACCCAACCCACCCACCCACGAACCCACTAACCACCCACCAACCACCCACCAACCCACCAACCAATCCATCCATCCGCCCACTAACCAATCCATCCACTCACCCAACCACCCACCCACGAACCCAACCACCAACCACCCACCCACGAACCAACCAACCACCCACCACCAATCCATCCACCCACCCAACCACCCACCCACGAACCCACCCAACCACCCACCCACTAACCCACCCACCAACCCACCAACCCACTCACCAACTCACCAACCCACCCACCAACCCATTCGCCAACTCAACCAATCCATCCACCCAACCACCGACCCAACCACCCACCCACCAACCCACCCACCAACTCACCCACCAACCCACCCACCAACCCACTCACCCAACCCACTCACCAACCCACCCACCAACCCACTCACCAACCAACCCACCCACCAACCCACTCGTCCAACTCAACCAATCCATCCACCAACCACCGACCCAACCACCCACCCACGAACCCAACCAACCAACCACCCACCCACGAACCCAACCAACCAACCACCCACCAGCCACCATCCACCCACCCAACCACCCACCCACGAACCCACCCACCAACCACCCACCCACTAACCCACCTAACCACCCACCCACTCAACCACCCACCAACCCACCAATCCATCCATCCACCCACCCAACCACCCACCATGAACCCACCCAACCAACCACCCACGAACCCACCAACCCACCCACCAATCAATCCATCCATCCGCCACCAGCCAATCCATCCACCCACCCAACCACCCACCCACGAACCCACCCAACCACCCACCCACGAACCCACCCACCCAACCACCCAACCCACCCACCAACACCCACCCACGAACCCACCCACCAACCCACCCACCAACCCACTCACCAACCCACCCACCAACCCACCCACCAACCAACGCACCAACCCACCCACCAACCCACTCACCAACCCACCCACCAACCAACTCACCAACCCACCCACCAACCCACTCACCAACTCACCAACCCACCCACCAACCCACTCGTCCAACTCAACCAATCCATCCACCCAACCACCGACCCAACCACCCACCCACCAACCCACCCACCAACTCACCAACCCACCAACCCACCCACCAACCCACTCACCAACCCACCCACCAACCCACTCACCAACCAACCCACCCACCAACCCACCCACCAACCCACCCACCAACACACTCACCCAAATCAACCAATCCACCCACCCACCCACCAACCCACTCACCCAACCCACCCACCAACCCACCCACCCAAGCCACCAATCCATCTACCCACCAACCAACCCATCACCCACTCACCAACCCACCCACCAACCCACTCACCCAACCAAACAATTCACCCACTTTATAACTACTCACCCACCCAACTTACCCAACCCACCCACCCAACCACCCACCCACCAACCCACCCACCCACGAACCCACCCACCAACCCACTCACCCAACCAAACAATTCACCCACTTTATAACTACTCACCCATCCAACCCACCACCCACCCAACTTACCCAACCAACCCACCCACCCAACCACCCACCCACTAACCCACCTAACCACCCACTCAACCACCCACCAACCCACCAATCAATCCATCCATCCACCCACCAACCACCCACCCATGAACCCACCCACCAACCACCCACGAACCCACCAACCCACCCACCAATCAATCCATCCATCCGCCACCAGCCAATCCATCCACCCACCCAACCACCCACGAACCCACCCAACCAACCACCCACCCACGAACCCACCAACCCACCCACCAACCAATCCATCCGCCCACCCAACCACCCACCCACGAATCCACCCACCCAACCACCCACCCACTAACCCACCTAACCACCCACCAACCACCCACCAACCCACCAATCAATCAATCCATCCACCCACCCAACCACCCACCCATGAACCACCCACCAACCACCCACGAACCCACCAACCCACCCACCAATCAATCCATCCATCCGCCCACCAGCCAATCCATCCACCCACCCAACCACCCACCCACGAACCCACCCAACCACCCACCCACGAACCCACCAACCCACCCACCAACCAATCCATCCGCCCACCCAACCACCCACCCACGAACCCACCCACCCAACCACCCACCACTAACCCACCTAACCACCCACTTAACCACCCACCAACCCACCAATCAACCATCCATCCACCCACCCAACCACCCACCCTTGAACCCACCCAACCAACCACCCACGAACCCACCAACCCACCCACCAATCAATCCATCCATCCGCCCACCAGCCAATCCATCCACCCACCCAACCACCCACCCACGAACCCACCCAACCACCCACCCACCCACGAACCCACCAACCCACCCACCAACCAATCCATCCGCCCACCCAACCACCCACCCACGAACCCACCAACCCACCCACCAATCAATCCATCCATCCGCCCACCAGCCAATCCATCCACCCACCCAACCACCCACCCACCACGAACCCACCCAACCAACCACCCACCCAACCACCCACCCACCCAACCACCCACCCACGAACCCACCCACCCACGAACAACCTCAATATTTTTCTGACGGTGGGAGGGGGTTGCGGTGAGGTTACGAATGGCGGGGCAAAGTCAATAATAATTATCGCGGACAAAAACATCTCTCGGAGCGTCCGCATCGCTTCTCGGGAAGTCGCAATGAACGTCCCATGAGCTTCCCCAACAACACAAGTATTGACCAGGCTACGGTCTGTATTATAGACATTATAGACTCACTCAGGTTAATAACCAGGCTACAGTCTACATTATAGACTGCCACTCAGGCTAATAACCAGGTTACAGTCTACATTATAGACTGCCAGTACACTCACTCAGGTTAAGAACCAGGCTATGGTCTGTATCATAGACTTATAGTGCCACTCAGGTTAATAACCAGGCTGCAGTCTACATTATAGACTGCCAGTACACTCACTCAGGCTAATAACCAGGTTACAGTCTACATTATAGACTGCCAGTACACTCACTCAGGTTAAGAACCAGGCTATGGTCTGTATCATAGACTTATAGTGCCACTCAGGTTAATAACCAGGCTGCAGTCTACATTATAGACTGCCACTCAGGTTAATAACCAGGCCACAGTCTACATTATAGACTGCCACTCAGGCTAATAACCAGGTTACAGTCTACATTATAGACTGCCAGTACACTCACTCAGGTTAAGAACCAGGCTATGGTCTGTATTATAGACGTTATAGACTCACTCAGGTTAATAACCAGGCTGCAGTCTACATTATAGACTGCCACTCAGGTTAAAACCAGGCTACAGTCTACATTATAGACTGCCACTCAGGTTAAGAACCAGGCTATGGTCTACTTATAGTGCCACTCAGGTTAATAACTAGGCTACAGTCTACATTATAGACTGCCACTCAGGCTAATAACCAGGCTACAGTCTACATTATAGACTGCCACTCAGGTTAAGAACCAGGCTATGGTCTGTATTATAGACTGCCACTCAGGTTAATAACCAGGCTACAGTCTACATTATAGACTGCCACTCAGGTTAAGAACCAGGCTACAGTCTACATCATAGACTGCCAGTACACTCACCGAGGTTAAGAAACAGGCTACAGTCTGTATCATAGACATTATAGACTGCCAGTACAGCTTAATAACCAGGCTACAGTCTACATTATAGACTGTCAGTACACTCACTCAGCTTAATAACCAGGCTACAGTCTACATTATAGACTGCCAGTACACTCATCAAGGTTAAGAACCAGGCTAGTCTACATTATAGACTGCCAGTACACTCACTCAGCTTAATAACCAGGCTACAGTCTACATTAGAGTTTAAAAAATGATTTATTATTTTATATTTTTGTGTTCATTTTTATTATTTTTTNCTTCTACGTGACTTTACCGAAAGAACCAAAGAATGGGGGTAATGACCCTTTTGATATTTGCAGCAAGTCTTCTCGGCCACCGAAATTAACCCTCGCACCGCGTCAAACTTTGGCTACAGGGAGGGGGCGGTGGGTCAAATTGAAGGTCGATCCAAGTGTAGATGTTACTGGTAGCAACCTCCTGGTTACACCAGCCCACAGGGGATTATTGTGTCCGTCGTGCAGGGAGGGCTGGGTGGGGAGGGAAGGGCTGGGTGGGGAGGGAGGGCTGGGTGGGGAGGGTGGGGAGGGGCTGGGTGGGGAGGGTGGGGAGGGTGGGTGGGGAGGGAGGGGAGGGTGGGTGGGGAGGGAGGGGCTGGGTGGGGAGGGTGGGGAGGGGCTGGGTGGGGAGGGTGGGGAGGGCTGGGTGGGGAGGGAGGGCTGGGTGGGGAGGGAGGGGCTAGGTGGGGAGGGTGGGGAGGGGCTGGGTGGGGAGGGCTGGGTGGGAGGGAGGGGCTGGGTGGGGGGGAGGGAGGGGCTGGGTGGGAGGGGCTGGGTGGGAGGGGCTGGGTGGGGAGGGTGGGTGGGGAGGGTGGGAGGGAGGGTGGGGAGGGAGGTGGGGAGGAGGGGCTGGGTGGGCTGGGTGGGAGGGAGGGCTGGGTGGGGAGGGGTAGGGCTGGGTGGGGAGGGAGGGCTAGGTGGGGAGGGTGGGGAGGGCTGGGTGGGAGGGTGGGGAGGGGCTGGGTGGGGAGGAGGGGCTGGGTGGGGAGGGTGGGAGGGGCTGGGTGGGGGGGTGGGGAGGGNCTGGGTGGGGAGGGTGGGAGGGGCTGGGTGGGGAGGGAGGCTGGGTGGGGGGGGAGGGAGGGCTAGGTGGGGAGGGGCTGGGTGGGGTGGGTGGGGTGGGGCTGGNTGGGAGGGGTGGGGTGGGGGGGTGGGAGGGNTGGGTGGGCTGGGTGGGGAGGGGTGGGTGGGGCGGGTGGGGTGGGGCTGGGTGGGGTGGGGCTGGGTGGGGTGGGGCTGGGTGGGGAGGGTGGGGTGGGGCGGGTGGGGTGGGGCTGGGTGGGAGGGTGGGGAGGGGCTGGGTGGGGAAGGGACGGGCTGGGTAAGGAGGGTGGGGTGGGCTGGGTGGGGAGGGAGGTGCTGGTCACCCCGTGGTGCCCTTATAAAACTCAACGTTTCACCTACTCACGCCGGCTTGTGCCCGCCCTCACAATCGGGCATATTTGCGGAATACACCACGCCGCCGTTGACCTTGCAGGCCATTGACCGAGCAACCCAACGTTCCTACCAGCTTTCTCCGCAGGAGGAATGTGTTTAGACCTGCTGTTGTGGAGTGACTCATGCAGCCAGCTATGGCTGCAGGGTTTGGTGGTACATGTTGTTTATGCCATTTATTGTGAAAATTCCGTCACAGTTCCTATGATTGCTTTTTCATTGCTTTCATGGCTTTATTTTGGTGATTTCGAAAAGTGTATTGGTTTGCCATGTTTGTTTGTTGTAGTACAGAGTTAGACTGATGGCCTTAATCTAAGTTGTCTTGTGGTTGTTGTTGTTTGACTTGCATCCCACTGGGATTTTTGCACACAGCGTTGGTGTACGGTGTTTTTTCTGCAATATTTTGCTGTCTTTTCTTGGATTTTCTGTTTGCACTAGTCACATATTCACTTTAAGATGTTTTTNGTTCATGTTTTTGTTTTTTGTTTGTTGCGGTTGCACCCGATTCAAGAGCTGAATGGCTCACAGGGCTACACCTAATAAATGAACTTGAACTTAGACTTTTTTTCTTCTTGGTTCTTTCGGTAAAGTCACGTAGAATTGAAATAATAAAATAATAAAATAAACATAATAAAATATTCTCACGACGTTTCGGCCACAACGCAAGTAGCTACTTGCGTTGTGGCCGAAACGTCGTGAGAATTGTATTTTATTGTTTTATTTTTATTGTTTTATTATTTCAATTCTACGTGACTTTACCGAAAGAACCAAGAAGATGAATCCCTGCAGTCACGAAAGCTTTAAATCGAAATAGACTGCTGTTGTTTATTTTTTCCCCTCTTCCTCCTCCTCAACCTCCTCATCTAATAAAGACCCCGGTGTGTTTATTTCCGCTGCACCGCGACACGTTCGGAAAAAANCGCAGACGGTGAAGTGGATTTAGCGCTGAAGGATTCTGGCTGAGAGCAAAGGGCGGGGGGAGGGGGGGGGGGGGGGGGGGGGGGGGGGGGTGGGGGGGGGGGGGGGNGGGGGGGGGGGGGGGAGGGGGGGGGGGGAGGGTTGTCCCGGCAACAGCAAGAGGAGAAGGACCACCTCCCTCCCTGCCTGCCTCGTTCCCTACCTCCCCCTGCCTCCCCTGCCTGCCTCCCCCCCCTGCCTCCCCCTGCCTCCATCCCCCTCCCTCCCCCTCCCTCCCTGCCTCCCTCCCCCNTGCCTCCCTGCCTCCCCCTCCCTCCCCTGCCTCCCTCCCCTCCCCCCTCCTCCCTCCCCCTCTTCCCTCCCCCTCCTCCCTCTCCCTGCCTCCCCTCTTCCTCCCCCCTGCCTCCCTCCCCNTGCCTCCCTCCCCCTGCCTCCCTCCCCNTCCCTCTGCCTCCCTCCCCCCCCNTCCCTCCCTCCCTCCCCCTCCCTCCCTCCCCNTGCCTCCCCTCCCTGCCTCCCTCCCCTCCCTCCCTCCCTCCCCTGCCTCCCTCCCTCCTTCCCTCCCTCCTCCCCTGCCTCCCCTCCCTCCCCCTCCTCCCTGCCTCCCTCCATTCTACCCCTCCACTCTCTCCCTCCCCTCTCTACCTCCTCCCACTGAGTGGAGATTTGACTGGGCGTTTGACAGGAGGGAGGAAAGTGTTTATGCCTCGTGGAAACTTTAATCTGTCATTTTTGTCATGAAATACTCTGTGCGCGCGTGTGTGGGGTAAGCCTGCAAAATGCGTCTGCGTGTGTGTTCGATTCCCGCTCACGGCCAACGCCTGTGAGATTATCTGAACCGGTCCTGGGCCTCCCCTAGGTTGACTCAGCCTCAAATGAGTACTCGGTGCGGTGTGTAGTAACGTCGCTCGGGNAGACAAAGGCGGCCGGGCGTGGTGCTGGCCACCCACCCCCTCGTGTGCCACAGTGCCGGCCTTCATAGGTGCTGCTAACAGCACTTGCCCCTACAGCCTGTTGAGGCTACACGGGGGACCTTTGTCTGTGTCTACCTTTATAGGTGCTGCTCGCTAACAGCACTTGCCCCTACAGCCTGTTAGAGGCTACACGGGGATCTTTGTCTGTGTCTATAGGTGCTGCTCACAGCACTTGCCCCTACAGTCTGTTAGAGGCTACACGGGGATCTTTGTCTGTGATAGCTGCTGCTGCCACAGCACTTGCCCCAGCCTGTTAGAGGCTACACGGGGGATCTTTGTCTGTGCTATTCATAGCTGCTGCTGCTACTCGCTAATAGCACTTGCCCAGTCTGCTAGAGGCTACACGGGGGGTGGGATCTTTTATCTTCCTACGGAGGGTAAAAACCCACATCGTCGTTTACAATTTGAGCAGCTGGTTTGACGTTTTGTCGGTAAACAACAACATCAACATCCAGCATCATCATAAGCAGCAAGGCTGTAGGGTGGGGAGATCTTTATCTTGATTTGTCTGTGTGCACGCATAGCAGAGGCTGAACGATGAATCGATTTCAAATCGAAATGGCAATTTGAAACAACGCGATTAGCAAATCGAAAAATTAACCCGTAAAAACAAAGTTTTTCACTATAAATCCTTTATATGCGTGGCGGCTAGAGTCCTCTCGTCCTCTGGCTTGAGATGGCTGCCACCTATGGGTCAGATGATTGCCTGCCACCATTAAGCAATTGGTAATTAAATATTAAAAAAAAATCCTAAAAGTTAAAGTTATGGAAAAAATTTCACGAAAATAAATTGTCACGCACAACGAGTCTGTGGAAAATGTCAGCTCGATTGGATCACGGGAAGTGGGTTAAAAAACGACCGAAAGATTTGCACGGTCGTAAGCGCGCAAGCAAGTGAACTTAATATGAAGGATTTAAAAAGGCTGCAATTTTTTTGCGATTTGAAAAGCCCCATTGCTTTCTTATCGGAATTGTTTTATTATTTATTATGATAACTTTATTTATTTACTTAAATGTTCTATGTTTGAGGTTCTATTCCAATTAAAACATTCAATAAATACATGTTGGCACAATTCATATCTTTTAATTTCTCATCTTGCATTAAATATATAGAGCAAATTTCGATTTAAAGCTTTCGTGACTGCAGGGATTCATCTTCTTGGTTCTTTCGGTAAAGTCACGTAGAATGGAAATAATATAATAATAAAATCAAACATAATAAAATAATTCTCACAAAATATATAGAGCGGTTCATATTCGATGGTATCGTGTGGAAATGCTCCATCACGCGTTTTAAATCTATTACACAGTCAATATTGAACTGAAGCTTGACTTGAAAAAATTAAACCGCAAATCAAATCGCAATATCTGTCAGAAAAATGGCAATTAGACATTTTCCCCAAACCGTTCAGCCCTAACGCGCAGTATGCAATGGCAATGTACGCGCACGAATGCGTTTGTACGTGTGTGCGCAGACCAGAGGTCGCAACCGGGTACCCGATACCCGTACCCTACCCGATACCCGGCTACCCGTACCCGGCCCTGGTGCGGCCGGGTACGGGTACGGGTAGGCCGTGAGTCACCGTTTGTCACTCATTCCCAACGTCTTGTCTCTTCTCACAATTCAAGTTCTAGAATCAACCCACCCGCGCCTGCAACATGACTTCATCCAGAGGTCGCAATCGGGTACCGATACCCGTACCCTACCCGTACCCGGCCGGGTACGGGCGGGTACGGCCGGGTACGGGTACCGTTTGCGACCTGGTACGGCCGGGTACGGGTAGGCCGTTNGCGACCCTGGTGCGGCCGGGTACGGGTACGAGTAAGGAATCAAAACCCGTTTGCGACCTCTGGCGTAGACTCCCCTAGGTCGACTCAGGGAGCGGTGGTGCAGCGGTTAGCGCGCCGCGCTACGAACCCGGCGACCCGTGTTCGATTCCCGCTCACGGCCAGCACCGGTGACGATTATCTGGACCGGTCCTGGGCCTCCGCTAGGTCGACTCAGCCTCCTGAAATGAGTTACCTGGTGCTGTGTGTGTAGTAAACATCGTCACTGGGGAGACAAAGGCGGCCGGGCGTGGTGTTGGCCACCCCGCCCCCTCTTGTGTCGTGTCGGCCTTCATAGGCGTTGCTACTCGCTTACAGCACTTGCCCCGACAGTCTGTTAAGGCTACACTGGGGATCTTTTGGTCTTTGATGGCGGTGGGTGTGCATGCGTACGTGCATGCGCGCTCACATTTGCGCGTGTGGCTGCGTGTGTGCGGTGAATGTGCATTCGCATGTGTGCTCGTGTGTGTGCGGTGAGCGTGCGTGTGTGCGTGTGTGTGTGCGGTGAGCGAGTGGTGAGCATGTGGTGAGCGTGCATGCGTGTGTTTGTGTGTGCGGTGAGCGTGTGGTGAGTGTGTGGTGAGCGTGTGTGTGATGTGTGTGTGTGTGATGTGTGTGTGTGTGTGTGGTGTGTGTGTGTGTGTNGTGAGCGTGCATGCGGTGAGCGTGTGGTGAGCGTGCGTGTGTGTGTGAGCGTGTGGTGAGCGTGTGGTGAGCGTGCGTGCGTGTGTGTGTGTGTGGTGAGCGTGCGTGCATGTGTGTCTGCGGTGAGCGTGTGGTGTGTGGTGAGCGTGCGTGTGTGTGTGCGTGAGCATGCGGTGAGTGCGTGTGTGATGTGTGTGTGTGTGCGGTGAGCGTGCGGTGAGTGTGTGTGTGTGCGGTGAGCATGCGGTGAGTGCGTGTGTGATGTGTGTGTGTGCGGTGAGTGTGCAGTGAGTGTGTGGTAAGCGTGCTCGTGTACGGACACCGCACGTGCAAATACACGCACGAGTGCGCGCGTGTATTTGCACGTGTGTCTGCGTGCGAGCGAATGTGCGCACACGCCCTCTCCGTTGCGAATGCGTGTCTCCCCCCCCCGCGTCTCCCCCCTTCCCCCCCCGCGTCTCCCCCCGCGTCTCCCCCCGCGTCTCCCCCCGTGTCTCCCCCCCGCGTCTCCCCCATGCGCCCTGTGCTCTCTTAATCTTGGAGCCCGCCACGCGCGTGGCCGCTGCAGATATCAGGCAGCCGTCGTCTCGGTCGTGGCGGTGGCGGCGGAGCCGGCGGCCCAAAGCGGCACGCCCCAGATCCCGTCTTCTTCTTTTAAGGGATCGGGGAATTCGTGTGACGGCCGTGTCTGAGACTAGCAGCTGCTAAGACCTTCTCTACCTCCTCCCCGCCCCCCGCGCTTTTGAAGCTCAAGCCAATGGTGTGTGTGTGTGTGTCGTCGTGTTCTCGGTGGATTCGTAATGGCCGTGTCTGTTAGACCCAAATTCAAGCTCCGAGTCTGAATCTCTTGCGATCTCTCTGTCACAGTGGGTTCATAATGGCCGTGTCTTTACAATCCAAGTTCAAGCTCCGAGTCTGAATCTCTTGCGATCTCTCTGTCACAGTAGGTTCATAATGGCCGTGTCTTTACAATCCAAGTTCAAGCTCCGAGTCTGAATCTCTTGCGATCTCTCGTCACAGTGGGTTCATAATGGCCGTGTCTTTACAATCCAAGTTCAAGCTCCGAGTCTGAATCTCTTGCGATCTCTCTTGTCACAGTAGGTTCATAATGGCCGTGTCTGAAGTATTGACCCAGCAGCTCTGAGATGCGGTGTTCAATCCCCGTGTATCCTGTTCTTTCCTGTGACCACTTCATAATGGCCGTGTCTTTACAATCCAAGTTCAAGCTCCGAGTCTGAATCTCTTGCGATCTCTCTGTCACAGTAGGTTCATAATGGCCGTGTCTGGAGTATTGACCCAGCAGCTCTGAGATGCGGTGTTCAATCCCCGTGTATCTTGTCCCTCCTGCTGCAGCTTCATAATGGCCGTGTCTTTACAATCCAAGTTCAAGCTCCGAGTCTGAATCTCTTGCGATCCCTGTCACAGTGGGTTCATAATGACCGTGTCTGAAGCATTGACCCAGCATCTCTGAGATGCGGTGTTCAATCCCTGTGTATCCTGTTCCTTTCTGCGGAAGCTTCATAATGGCCGTGTCTTTACAATCCAAGTTCTGAGTCTGAATCTCTTGCGATCTCTCTGTCTCAGTAGCTTCATAATGGCCGTGTCTGAAGCATTGACTCAGCATCTCTGAGGTCGGTGTTCAATCCCGTGTATCCTGTTCTTTCCTGTGGGCTTCATAATGGCCGTGTCTTTACAATCCAAGTTCAAGCTCCGAGTTTGAATCTCTTGCGATCACTCTGTCGCAGTAGGTTCATAATGGCCGTGTCTGAAGTATTGACCCAGCAGCTCTGAGATGCGGTGTTCAATCCCCGTGTATCCTGTTCTTTCTTGCGGCAGCTTCATAATGGCCGTGTCTTTACAATCCAAGTTCAAGCTCCGAGTCTGAATCTCTTGCGATCTCTCTGTCACAGTGGGTTCATAATGGCCGTGTCTGAAGCATTGACCCAGCAGCTCTGAGATGCGGTGTTCAATCCCGTGTATCCTGTTCCTTTCTGTGGCAGCTTCATAATGGCCGTGTCTTTATAATCCAATTCAAGCTCCGAGTCTGAATCTCTTGCGATCTCTGTAACAGTAGGTTCATAATGGCCGTGTCTGAAGTATTGACCCAGCAGCTCTGAGATGCGGTGTTCAATCCCGTGTATCCTGTTCTTTCTGCGGCAGCGTCATAATGGCCGTGTCTTTACAATCCAAGTTCAAGCTCCGAGTCTGAATCTCTTGCGATCACTCTGTCACAGTAAGTTCATAATGCCGTGTCTGAAGTATTGACCCAGCAACTCTGAGGTGCGGTGTTCAATCCCGTGTATCCTGTTCTTTCTGTGGCGCTTCATAATGGCCGTGTCTTTACAATCCAAGTTCAAGCTCCGAGTCTGAATCTCTTGCGATCACTCTGTCGCAGTAGGTTCATAATGGCCGTGTCTGAAGTATTGACCCAACAACTCTGAGATGCGGTGTTCAAGCCCCGTGTATCTTGTCCCTCCTGTGGCAGCTTCATAATGGCCGTGTCTTTACAATCCAAGTTCAAGCTCCGAGTCTGAATCTCTTGCGATCTCTCTGTCACAGTAGGTTCATAATGGCCGTGTCTGAAGTATTGACCCAGCAGCTCTGAGGTGCGGTGTTCAATCCCCGTGTATCCTGTTCTTTCCTGTGGCAGCTTCATAATGGCCGTGTCTTTACAATCCAAGTTCAAGCTCCGAGTCTGAATCTCTTGCGATCTCTCTGTCACAGTGGTTCATAATGGCCGTGTCTGGAGTATTGACCCAGCAACTCTGAGATGCGGTGTTCAATCCCCGTGTATCCTGTTCCCTCCTGTGACAGCTTCATAATGGCCGTGTCTTTACAATCCAAGTTCAAGCTCCGAGTCTGAATCTCTTGCGATCTGTTTGTCGCAGTAGCTTCATAATGGCCGTGTCTGAAGTATTGACCCAGCAGCTCTGAGATGCGGTGTTCAATCCCCGTGGGTCCTGTTCTTTCCTGCGACAGCTTCATAATGGCGTGTCTTTACAATCCAAGTTCAAGCTCCGAGTCTGAATCTCTTGCGATCTCTCTGTCACAGTATGTTCATAATGGCCGTGTCTGAGTATTGACCCAGCTCCTCTGAGATGCGGTGTTCAATCCCCGTGTATCCTGTTCCCTCTGTGACAGCTTCATAATGGCCGTGTCTTTACAATCCAAGTTCAAGCTCCGAGTCTGAATCTCTTGCGATCACTCTGTCGCAGTGGGTTCATAATGGCCGTGTCTGGAGTTTGACCCAGCAGCTCTGAGATGCGGTGTTCAATCCCCGTGTATCTTGTTTTTCTGTGGCAGCTTCATAATGGCCGTGTCTTTACAATCCAAGTTCAAGCTCCGAATCTGAATCTCTTGCAATCACTCTATCACAGTAGGTTCATAATGGCCGTGTCTGAAGTATTGACCCAGCAGCTCTGAGATGCGGTGTTCAATCCCCGTGTATCTTGTTCTTTCCTGTGACAGCTTCATAATAGCCGTGTCTGTACTGTTACCATGACAACGCTGAGACAACCTGGTCCTCAAATCCCCTTCGGATGTAGCGGGAGAGGTCGTGATGGCCGTTGTCGGAGTTTTTGTGTTTTGAGCCCTGGGACTTGGAGACTCTCTTGAGGGATTCCTAATGGCTGTGTTGGAGGTAATGACCCAATTCCGCTGAGATGTTTTTCTCTCTCGCTCTTGTCTGTCGGGGGAGGGTGGGCTGGTTCATAATGGATGCAGTTAGAGCCAGTCTAGCCAGCGCCATTAAGGGTCTAGGTTCAATTTCCAAGTTAAACTAAAACATTTTTAATTGTATTTTTATTTTAGCAGGTAAGGCCCGCGGAGTTGCTATGTCGCTCATTTTTTTTCTTCTTCAGAAGCGACCCCTGGCTATCGCAAATGATCGCTGATATTATAATCATCATCATCGTCACGTGGAAATGTAGAGCGGTAGCCAAATTCCCTACGTGCACGTTGATTTCTAAGGGAAAACCGGAGGGACCGGAGAAAAATACCAGCGACCACAGGGAGAGAGAGAGATGCAACTCCACATATACAGCAGCAGGCGTCAGGGTCGGGATCGAACCACGACCTCCTGCAGACCAGGCGAGGGAGTTAACATCTCCGAGCCACCGTGATGATGATGAGAGAGAGAGACGCAGACTCCAAATGTACAGCAGCAGGCGTCAGGGTCGGATTGAACCCACGACCTCCTGCGTACCAGGCGAGGTAGTTAACATCTCCTAGCCACCGTGATGATGATGAGAGAGAGACGCAGACTCCAATGTACAGCAGTANGCATCAGGGTCGGGATCGAACCCACGACCTCCTGCGTACCAGGCGAGGTAGTTAACATCTCCTAGCCACCGTGATGATGATGAGAGAGAGAGACGCAGACTCCAATGTACAGCAGTAGGCGTCAGGGTCGGGATCGAACCCACGACCTCCTGCGTACCAGGCGAGGTAGTTTTTATCTAAACTATAAACTTGTTTAGCTCGACTAAGTGGCTTATAGTCACGTGGCAATTTATAGTTAGGTTCCAGACGTTCTGTTCGTAAGTCGATTTATTCGTAAGACACAATTTTACTCTAGTCGACACGTACGGCATGTGCACTGAACACGGGGATTGGCTTGAAACGTTGTATAATCTCCTGTAGATGTGTAGATGCCACTGGTTCTTCACGTTCTGTAGATGTAGATGCCACTGGTCTTCATGCTCTACAGATGAAGATGCCACTGGTTCTTCAGGTTTTGCAGATGAAGATGCCACTGGTTCTTCATGTTCACAGATGAAGATGCCACTGGTTCTTCATGTTCTACAGATGAAGATGCCGCTGGTTTTAAATGTTCTGCAGATGTAGATGCCACTGGATCTTCACGTTCTATAGATGTTAGATGCCACTGGTTCTTCACGTTCAGCAGATGAATATGCCACTGGTTCTTCACGTTCTGCAGATGTAGATGTCACTGGTTCGTCACGTTCAGCAGACGTAGATGCCACTGGTTATTCATGTTTTACAGATGTAGATGCCACTGGGTCTTCACGTTCTGCAGATGTAGATGCCACTTGGTCTTCATGTTCTGCAGATGTAGATGCCACTGGTTCTTCACGTTCTGCAGATGTAGATGCCACTGGTTCTTCACATTCTGCAGATTTAGATGCCACTGGTTCTTCACACTCTGTAGATGTAGATGCCACTGGTTCTTTACGTTCTGCAGATGTAGATGCCACTGGTTCTTCACGCTCTGCAGATGTAGATGCCACTGGTTCTTCACTTTCTGCAGATGTAGATGCCACTGGTTTTAAATGTTCTGCAGATGTGATGCCACTGGTTCTTCACGTTCTGTAGATGTAGATGCCACTGGTTTTAAATGTTATGCCACTGGTTCTTCACGTTCTGCAGATGTAGATGCCACTGGTTCTTCACGTTCTGCAGATGTAGATGCCACTGGTTCTTCACTTTCTGCAGATGTAGATGCCACTGGTTATTCACGCTCTGCAGATGTAGATGCCACTGGTTCTTCACGCTCTGCAGATGTAGATGCCACTGGTTCTTCACTTTCTGCAGATGTAGATGCCACTGGTTCTTCACGTTCTGCAGATGTAGATGCCACTGGTTCTTCACGTTCGCAGATGTAGATTCCACTGGTTCTCATGTTCTGCAGATGTAGATGCCACTGGTTCTTCACGTTCTACAGATGTAGATGCCACCGGTTCTTCATGTTCTACAGATGTAGATGCCACTGGTTCCTCATGTTCTACAGATGTAGATGCCACCGGGTCTTCATATTCTACAGATGTAGATGCCACTGGTTCATCATGTTCTACAGATGTAGATGCCACCGGGTCTTCATATTCTACAGATGTAGATGCCACTGGTTCATCATGTTCTGCAGATGTAGATGCCACGGGTCTTCATATTCTACAGATGTAGATGCCACTGGTTCATCATGTTCTACAGATGTAGATGCCACCGGGTCTTCATATTCTACAGATGTAGATGCCACTGGTTCTTCACGTTCTGTAGATGTAGATGCCACCACCGCCATCTATTGCGCGGCAGTTTAACTTACGGCTCTCGATCTGAACAGGCAACTGGACGTACGAACAGGTTTGTTGGTATCTCTGAAAGTTCATGAGTCAAATGTTCGTAAGGAGAAGAGTCCCCGTAACCCCGTCCACAACACGTTTGCCCGGATAATTTTGTAGCGCCTTTGGTATAATGCCTCTGTAGGGACGGACCTGCTGCAGCCACGGTCACGTGGACTTTCCCATCACCGGTTCAGGCTTTTGAGCCTCGCAAGGGCGTCAGCGCGTTCTGTCGTGGCGTGCGAGTTTTTTTTTCAACAACAGCGTCCTCCACATGCGGTCGTGACATTCAGTATTTTCCCATTCGCACTTCACAGATGCAATTACACCTGTCCAGGCCAACCACGATGGTTTCAGAGCAATTTGAATTCCATTAACAGCTTGTTGGCGGGTGGGGGGGTGAGCGATTGGTGGTGAGCGGGTGAGTTCATGTGTGGACGATCGGGCAGCGAGTGGTAGGAGCGGTATTATTTGAGTGAGGTGGTTGATGCATCGGTTGGTGGGTGGGTTGGTGGTGAGTGGGTGTTGTGAGTGGGTGGTTGGGTGACTGGGTGGGTGGATGATTGGGTGGGCGGATGATTGGGTGGGTGGGTGTTGTGAGTGATTGGTGGGTGAGTGAATGGGTGGGTGGGTGAGTGAGTGATTGGTGGATGAGTGGGTCGGTGGATGATTGGGTGGGTGGTGAGTTAGGTGAGTGGTGGGTGGGTGAGTAAGTGATTGGGTGGGTGGGTGAGTGGGTGGGTGGTGAGTGGTGGGTGGTGGGTGAGTGAGTGGGTGGGTGGATGAGTGATTGGGTGGGTGGGTGGATGAGTGATTGGGTGGATGGGTGGATGAGTGACTGTTGTGAGTGGGTGGGTGGAAGATGGGTGGGTTGAAGAGTGGATGGGTGGTTGGATGATTGGGTGGGTGGGCGAATGATTGGGTGGGCGGATGATTGGGTGGGCGGGTGTTGTGAGTGATTGGGTGGTTGAGTTAGTGATTGGGTGGGTGGGTGGGTGAGTGAGTGAGTGGGTGGTGGGTGAGTGAGTGGGTGGGTGGGTGGGTGAGTGAGTGGGTGGGTGGGTGGTGGGTGGTGAGTGAGTGGGTGGGTGGGTTGGTGTTGTGAGTGAGTGGGTGGGTGGGTTGGTGTTGTGAGTGAGTGGGTGGGTTGAGTTGAGTGGTGGTGGGTGGGTGAGTGAGTGGGTGGGTGGGTGGGNTGGGTGTGTGAGTGGGTGGGTGGGNTGAGTGGATGTTGTGAGTGGGTGGGTGGGGTGGATGTGTGAGTGGGTGGGTGTTGTGAGTGGGTGGGTGGGTGGATGTNGTGAGTGGGTGGGTGTTGTGAGTGGGTGGGTGGGTGGTGTTGTGAGTGGGTGGGTGCGGTGGGTGTTGTGAGTGGGTGGGTGCGGTGGATGTTGTGAGTGGGTGGGTGAGTGAGTGGNTGGGTGTTGTGAGTGGGTGGGTGGGGTGGGTGTTGTGAGTGGGTGGGTGAATGATTGGGTGGGTGGGTGTTGTGAGTGGGTGGGTGGGTGTTGTGAGTGGGTGGGTGGGTGAGTGAGTGGGTGGGTGCGGTGGGTGTTGTGAGTGGTGGGTGTTGTGAGTGAGTGGTGAGTGGCTGTTGTGAGTGGGTGGGTGNGGTGGTGTTGTGAGTGGGTGGGTGAGTGAGTGGGTGGGTGTTGTGAGTGGGTGTGTGAGTGGGTGGGTGGGGTTGGTGTTGTGAGTGAGTGGGTTACCGGTGATGGCGCAAGTGCGTGAACGGAGAATGTAATTGAATGGCGAGGCGGTGATTGTGCGTGAGTTTACGGGTCGGTGATTTGTGCGTTCCCGAGTGGCGAACGGATAATTGTGTGTGGTGAGTTGATGGATCGGTCGCTTTTATTTTTGTTGACAACGCATTTGAACTATAAACAATTTTATTTCTTATTTGTACAGAGTGTAAGGTCGGTGTTCTACGTAGCTCTTGTGTCAGAAGCGAATGCTGGGATTGATGGCTCGTATCATTGTCATCGTCATCGTCCGTCATCGCGTCCAAATTTATATATGGAGGGGGAAAACCGCAGTGGGAGACAANTCACGCGCCACGGGAGAGAGAGAGGCAGACTCCAAATATACAGCAGCAGGCATCGTCAGGGTCGGGATCGAATCACGACTCGCGTACCAGGCGAGGTAGTCAACATCTCCTAGCCACCGTGATGATGAGATGAGAGNCGCAGACTCCACATATACAGCAGCAGGCACGTCATCGGGATCGAATCCACGACCTCCTGTAGACCAGGCGAGGTAGTCAACATCTCCTAGCCACAGTGATGATGATGAGAGAGAGACGCAGCTCCAAATATACGCAGCGATAGCGACCCCTGCATACCAGGCGAGGTAGTTCATCTCCTAGCACCGTGTGGAGAGAGAGCGCGTCCAAATATCCAGACGCAGACTCCACTTATACAGCGCAGGCACGCGGGTNGGATGGAACCCACGACCTCTAGACCAGGCGAGGTAGTTCTCCTAGCCAATGATGAGAGAGAGACGCAGCTGCTCGTCAGGNAGTGTCCGTTCGTAATAGCCACCGTGATGATGAGAGNGAACGTCCCAGGGTCGAGATAGAATCCACGATCTCTGCATACCAGGCGAGGTAGTCTCTCCTAGCCACCATGTGGCAAAGTGCTCCAAATATACAGTCAGCGCAAAATCCACGACTCAGCAGATTAACTCCCCTCAGCCACAGATCCATAGACCCGTAGATTCACACAGACCCATAGACTCGCAGACTCAGATACCCATAGACTCGCACAGACATCCACAGACTCACTCAGAGACCCAGAGACTCACAGAGATACCCACAGACTCAGAGACCACAGACTCGCACAGACACGCATGAGACACACATACACCCACGTACTCACACAGGCACCCATAGACTCTCACAGAGACCCATAGACTCACACAGAGCTCACAGACTCATACAGACAACCGCAGACTCGCACAGACCCATTAGACTGCATACACCACAGACTCGCATAAAGACTCACAGACTCACATAGAGACCCACAGACTCACATAGAGACCCACAGACTCACACAGAGACCCATAGACTCCTCACAGAGACCCACAGACTCGCACAGACACTCACAGACTCACACAGAGACCACAGACTCACACAGAGACCCACAGACATACNGAGACCCACAGACTCATACAGAGACCACAGACTCACACAGAGACCCACAGACTCACACAGAGACCCACAGACTCACACAGAGACCCACAGACTCACACAGAGACCCACAGACTCACACAGAGACCCACAGACTCACACAGAGACCCACAGACTCAGAGACCCACAGACTCACACAGAGACCCACAGACTCATACAGAGACCATAGACTCACACACTCACAAGGAGACCATAGACTCGCATAGAGACCCACAAACTCACACAGATACCCATAGATTCATACAGAGACCCATATATTTGGCCAATTCATGTTTTTGTATTCGCCAAGAGTGTACGCGAGGTGGGTGTCTGAACAAAAAGGGCACGATGATAATTGTTTTTTTAATCTATCCATGAGAGGTTTTCCCGAAAGACTTTCTCAGGAGATTCATTTTTGCCGATCCGCAATATTTGGCCAATTCGCTTTCGACGTCCGTTCGGAATTCACGGACGGGGCGGGAATGGGGAGCGTGGAAGCCGTCACATCCAAATTTAAACTCGCTTGATACACTAAATTTAGCTGTGACGGTCCCCCTGAAGACACGGAGACTTGTGTTGCCTCGCGAACGTCGTGATTTAATGGAGTTATTTTCACTTATCATTATTTTATTATTATTATTTTACCTACGCGACTTTACCGAAAAAACCTCACAGTTTTTTTTTTTTACCATTTTGGCCAGGGTTAGCAGCTCGGGGCTTACCAAAACCGTGACCGAGACAAGCGAGCGCCGTGGGGGAAAGAGGCGCAGATGGAAGTGGTCAATAAAATAATCATGGCGGGGCCACGTGCAGACTCACCCTCTCACCTCCTGCTGCTGTGCGACCCGGTTCCTAACAGACCAGAGGTCGCAAACGGGTTTTGATTCCTTACCCGTATCCGGCCGCACCAGGGTCGCAAACGGGTACCCGTACCCGTACCCGGCTACCCGTACCCTACCCGGCCGGGTACGGGTACGGGTATCGGGTACCTGATTGCGACCTCTGGATGAAGCCATGTTGCAGGCGCGGGTGGGTTGATGCTAGGAACTTGAATTGTGAGAAGAGACAAGACGTTGGGAAATGAGTGACAAACGGTGACTCACCAGTGACTCACGGCCTACCCGTACCCGGCCGCACCAGGGTTGCAAACGGCTACCCGTACCGGCCGGGTAGCCGGGTATCGGGTAGGGTACGGGTATCGGTAGGGTACGGGTATCGGGTAGGGTACGGGTAGCCGGGTATCGGGTAGGGTACGGGTATCGGGTAGGGTATGGGTATCGGGCAGGGTACGGGTAGCGGGTAGGTAGGGTACGGGTATCGGGTAGGGTACGGGTATCGGGTACCCGGTTGCGACCTCTGACGGTGATTGGTTTCCTACGAAACCGGCCGTGAAGCGATTTGGTCGTTGAGCGAGTGTCGGAGATTCACGGTGAAGGTGGAATTTGATCGAAAGGCACCACCCCCGCCCCCCCCCCCCCCCCCCCCTATCATCCCAGAAGATGTGCTCGATGACATTTAAACAAGGGAGATTAGCACGCAAAGATGTCAACGACGTTGTGAACGCATAATGTTCAACGAAACGTGGTTAATCGATGCGTTCATTAATATTTACTGTGTCTGGAATACATTGGGCTCTATGGAGGAGCTGCACTGCTATGAACTACACTATACACTACTCATCGTGAAGGCACATTTATAAATAACGCGATCTAACCCAAAGCCTTCATTATGAATGATATTGGTCGCGAAAGCCTACGTGTTAAATTGACTATACACTACTATAAACTACACACTACACTACATTACTATACACTACACTATATACACTACACTACTACACACTACTATAGACTACGCTATACACTACTATACACTACATTATACACACTACACTATACACAACTCGATACACTGCACTACTATACACTACACTATACACTACTACACACTACTACACACTACTACACACGACACTATACACTACACAATACACTACACTTTACACTACTACACACTACACTACTATACACTATGCTACTATACGCTACGCTACGATATGCTACACTATTATACACTACGCTACTATACAATACACTATACACACTACACTACTATACACTACGCTGCTATACACTACACTATACACTACTATACATTACTACTATGCACCACTACTATACACTACTATACATGCTATACACTGCTATACACTACACTATACACTACACTAGACACTACACTATACACTACACTACACACTACACTATACACTACACTATAGACTACACACTACACTACACACTACACTATAGACTAGACTATAGACTACACCACACTACACTATGCACTGTACACTACACTATACACTATACACTACACTATACACTACACTATACACTATACACTATAAACTACACTATACACTACACTATACACTATACAATACCCTCTACACTACTATATACACTACACTATACACTACTACACTACACTATACACTATTATATACACTACACTATACACTACTACACACTACACTATACACTACTTATACACTACACTATACACTACACTATACACTACTACTATGCACCACTACTATACACCACTACTTTACACTATACACTACACTACACACGACACTACACACTATACACTACACTATACACTACACTATACACTACACTACACACTACACACTATACACCACACTATACACTATACNCTACACACTACACTACACTATACACTACTACANTACACACTACACTATNCACTACACACTACACTATACACTATACACTACACTACACACTACACTACACACTACACTACACACTACACTGTACACTACATTATACACTACAGACTACACTTTACACTACACTACACACTACACTATACACTACACACTACACTACACACTACACTACACTACACTATACACTACACACTACACTACACATTATACACTACACTATACACTACACTATACCCTACATTACACAATACACTACACTACACACTACACTATACACTACACTATACACTACACTACACACTATACACTACTACACTACACACTACTACACACTACACTATACACTACACTACTACACTACACGACTATACACTACTACAACACTACACTATACACTACTATATACACTACANTAACTACTACACTNTACACTACACTACACTACACACTACACTACACACTACACTACACTACACTATACACTACACTACACACTACACTATACACTACCCTACACTACACACTACACTATACACTACACTATACACCACCCTACACTATACACTACACACTACACTATACACTACACTATACACTACACACTACACACTACACACTACACTACACACTACTACACTATACACTACACTACACACTACACTACACTATACACTACACTACACACTACACTACACTATACACTACACACACTACTACACTAACTATACACTACACNACACACTACACATTGGGCTCTATGGAGGCCCGTCGTTAAGCGATTGGTCTTGACAAGGCGCGAGCGTTGAGCGGGGCCCTCCCATGATAACCCCGAGCGAGCCGGCTGTATCGTTTCAACTCTCGTGCCGCGTTGGCGGTGGGTGGGCGATCAAATCGAAGATAACTGCAACCTCAGCGGTCGTCACGTCCTGCATGCTAACCAACCGAGGCTATTGACATCGCGAAAACGTCGATGGCGTGAAAGCAAAGAAAAAAATCTAAATCAAAATCTCGTGACGGAAATATTTTTTTACTGATGTCCCCTTCCCCCTCCCGACACGGAGATTCTCTGTTTTGCGTTATTTTATTGAGTTTCATTGTTTTTAAATCCTTTATATTAAGTTCACTTGCTTGCTTGCTTGCGCGCTTACGACCGTGCAAATCTTTCGGTCGTTTTTTAACCCACTTCCCGTGATCCAATCGAGCTGACATTTTGCACACAGACTCGTTGTGCGTGACAATTAATTTTCGTGAAATTTTTCAAAATTTCCCACTTTTTAGAAAAAAAAATTTCATATTTAATTTAAAATACCAATGTGATAAAAATGAAACTCTTACTCAAGAAAAACAGAAATGAATAATAAAATAAAACCGATGCCACGCATATAAAGGATTTATAGTGAAAAACTTTGTTTTTACGGGTTAATTTTTTGTTGTTTGACTTGACGCGTTCTTCTTGGTTCTTTCGGTAAAGTCCAACGTGAATGGAAAGAATAAAAAATAAAACATAATAAAATAATTCTCACGACGTTTCGGCCGTCCTCAGGTGGAGAACAGGTCAGACTGTCTTCTCGACAGACCTGTTCTCCACATGAGGACGGCTGCTTGCGTTGTGGCCGAAACGTCGTGAGAATTATTTTATTATGTTTTATTTTTATTCTTTCATTATTTCCATTCTACGTGACTTTACCGAAAGAACCAAGAAGATGAATCCCTGCAGTCACGAAAGCTTTAAATCGAATTTAAGTTAGTTACCGTTTCTACGGTTGGAGGGGGGNCAAGGTGGGGGGGGGAGGTTATTTTCATCGTTTGGTGTTTGTCTGCTCTGGGGCCCTCCCAAGTGACCGCTTGGCATTCGGCTCGCTAGTGGCACTGCTCCTCCGCTCCGCACCGTGCCGCGGGTCGCGGAAACCTTTGACGACGGACGCTTCGCTCTCCGTGCCAGCTTAACTAAGTGGCGTCCCGGTGGCTAGGAGATGTTGACTACCTCGCCCGGTGTACAGGAGGTCGTGGGTTCGATCCCGACCCTGACGACGCCTGCTGCTGTATATTTGGAGTCTGCGTCTCTCTCACTCTCGTCACCACGGTGGCTAGGAGATGTTGACTACCTCGCGCGGTGAACAGGAGGTCGTGGGTTCAATCCGACCCTGACGACGCCTGCTGCTGCTGTATATTTAGAGTCTGCGTCGCTCTCATCATCATCACGGTGGCTAGGGTATGTTTACTAACTCGCCTGGTATGCAAGAGATCGTCAGTTCGACCTGACCTGACGACGCCAGCTGCTGTATATTTGGAGTCTGCGTCTCTCTCACTNTCATCACCACAGTATCTAGGAGATGTTAACTACCTCGCCTGGTCTACAGCAGGTCGTGGTTCGATCCCGACCGTGACGACGCCTGCTGCTGCTTATTTGGATTCTGCGTCTCTCTCACTTTCATCATCACGGTGGCTAGGAGATGTTAACTACCTCGCCCGGTGTACAGGAGGTCGTGGTTCGATCCCGACCCTGACGACGCCTGCTGCTGTATATTTGGAGTCTGCGTCTCTCTCACTCTCATCACCACAGTGGCTAGGAGATGTTAACTACCTCGCCTGGTCTACAGCAGGTCGTGGGTTCGATCTCCGACCGTTGACGACACCTGCTGCTGCTGTATATTTTTCAACTAGCGTAGCGATCGCCGTGACGTTTCCCCGCACGCGCGTAGCAAACAAACCGCCCTGGCTCCCGGAAACGTTTGCTGCCGGGAAACAAACTGAGTCGTCTCAACCCCGGCGATGCTTTTCTTTGTCCGTTTTAGTTTTTGCCGTCGTGCGCCGATTTGGATCGACCGCATTGCGATGCCGATAAAACAACGGCACTCCGGCCGCTTCCACGGCGTCCCGACCGTTCGATTTGTTCACGGCAGAAAAACAGCCGCCGTTGGCATCGGCGGCCGTAGCCGGTCAGCCGGCATCTCGCTCCCTTCAGCGACCGCGAGCACGTCGGCCTGAGGCAGTGAACGATGCCCTCCGACCGACCGACCGACCCACCCACCNACCGTCCCCCGTCGCGTCTCTCGACCCGCGTAAAAAAACTACCGCGGCAAATTTGCGCTCGCTTTGGATCCAGCGGGCCGACGTTTTTTCGAAGGGAGAGCCGAGAGACACGGAGGAATGGCTGGGTCGCTCCTCACCCTCCTCGCCCTCCTTCACCTTCCTTTTCCACGATCTGCTTGGGTCGGACAAATCGTCCGAGACGACCGCGCGTGGCAGCTACGGAGAGCGGTGGTTCGCGCGGATTGCAATCTCGAGCAAGGAGAGAAGAGAAGAGAGATAAGAGGGAAAGGGGGGGGGGGGGGCAGCAAATAAAGCAACGGAAAAAACCCGCAAAAAAGCGACCATGATGAACGACGCAAAGTGCCGACTAAACCAAGCATCTTCTTGTTTCCTCTGATCGTAGAAAGATAGAGAGAGAGAAGAGAGGTCGCACGTTTGGCGCGACGCTGACGAAGCGTGACACACGGACAGATGTAATCGGGGGCATCTTTGCTCGTGGGTTTGTGCTCGGGCTATGTGTGCGTGCGGTTAGCGGGGAGTGGTAGTGTAGCTGTTACCGCTACGCTGCGCAGCGAACCCGTGGATCAGAGTTCGATTACCGCTCACGGCCAACGCCGGTGACGATTATCTGAACCGGTCCTGGGCCTCTCCACCGCCGACTCGGCCTCAAACGAGTACCTGGTGCGGTGTGTAGTAAACATCGCCACTGGGGAGACAAAGGCGGCCACGGTGCTGGTACCCACCCTCGGTGCTACTGTGCCGCTAATAGCTCCTAACGGCCCTTGCCCCAACAGTCTGTTAAGGCTATATGGGGATCTTTTTTTGGGGGTTAGCGGGAGCATAGTGGTTAGCGCTGCGCTACAAAGCCGGCAAGCCAAGTTCGATTCCCGCTCACGGCCACGACGCAACGCTGACAACTATCTGACGGGCCTCCCCTAGGCTGACGCGGTACCTACCTTAGATGAGTACCTGGTTATGNTGTGTGTAAACATCGCCACTGGGGACAAAGGCGCCCATAGACTCAGCACTGCCCATAGACTCAGCAGTGCACCATAGACTCAACACTGCATAGACTCAACACTGCCCATAGACTCAACACTGCCCATAGACTAAACACTGTACCATAGACTCAACACTGCACTATAGACTCAACACTCCACCATAGACTCAACACTGCCCATAGACTCAACACTGCCCATCGACTCAACACTGCCCAGACTCAACACTGCACCATAGACTCAACACTGCACCATAAACACAACACTGCCCATAGACTCAACACTTCCCATAGACTCAACACTGCACCATAGACTTAGTTAAGTCTGAGTCGGTGAATATCCGTTGGGCATCCTCTCAGTGCGGTGGCAAGAATGCGTTTCTAAATCCTCTCTCGCAAAAATTCCCCTTCCCAGAATATGATAATATTCTAAGGTCAAGCCAATTGGCGAACTTTGCAAGCAAATCTATTTTATTGACGTATCCCATTCACGTGCAGCTGTGGCCTTACTCGGTGCAATTGCAGCCTCCTAATAACGTCGCTAAATTATCTCGGCCCCATGCCTTCATTCATATTCCGTTAATTTGCACCTCGCCCTTTAGCCGGGGCAGACGTCGTCATCTTCACGCTCGGTGACTTTCGCCCGCTCGTAATCATCATTTACCGAAATAAAAGAATGTGTGTGTGTACGGTACGGTGTGTGTGTGTGNATTTATGGAGAGTGGTGGTGTAGCGGTTAGCACGCTACGAACCCGCGACCCGAGTTTGATTCCCGCTCACGGCCTACACCAGTGACGAATATCTGAACCGGTCCTGGGCCTCCCATAGGTCGACTCGGCCTCAAATGAGTACCTGGTGCGGTGTGTAAACCGGCTGGGTGTGGTGCTGGCCACCCACCCCTCGTGTGCTGTGCCGGCCTTCATAGGTGCTTGCTAACAGCACTTGCCCCAACAGTCTGTTGAGGCTATACGGGGNATTTTTTCTTTTGTGTTTGTTGAACTTCTTTCATCACCGTACGTAGCCAACCGCGCTAATCAGAGGTGCGGTAAAGTCACGTAGAAGGGAAGTAATAAAATAATAAAAATAAAACATAATAAAATAATTCTCACGACGTTTCGGCCACAACGCAAGCAGCCGTCCTCAGGTGAAACCAGGTCTGTCGCCTCGACAGAACCAAAAAGATGAATCCCTGCAGTCACGAAAGCTTTAAATCGAAACAAATAATAAATAAATAGATAAAAATGTACTGGAGCATTGACAGAACAGCCTCGTTTCACTCCGTAGCTCAACAATGGGCGGTTAACAGGAGATGTTAACTACCTCGCCTGGTATGCAGCAGGTCGTGGGTTCTATCCCGACCCTGACGATGCCTGCTGCTGTATATTTGGAGTCTGCGTATCTCTCTCTCTCATCATCATCACGGTGGCTGAGATGTTAACTACCTCACCAGGTATGCAGGAGGTTGTGAGTTTGATCCCAACCTGATGCCTGCTGTATATTTGGAGTTTGCGTCTCTCTCAGATCTCTCCGGCGGTGACTANGAGATGTTGACTACCTCACCTGGTGTGCATGAGATCGTGGGTTCGATCCCACCCTGACGCCTGCTGCTCAAACACGGTGATGTTGACTACCTCGCCTGGTATGCAGGAGATCGTGGGTTCGATCCCACCCTGACGCCTGCTGTGCATATTTGNAGTTTGCGTCTCTCNTTTGTCTGGTTAAATAAAATGAGTTTTTTAGTTTAGATGTCAACTATTTGGCTGCTACTAAAGTCCATGTGATGATAATCCACTTTGTCAAGGTGTCATTTGTGGTGGGGTGGTCGCTTCTTTCGAAAGAGCCTCATAGATCAGTGGTCCTTACCTGGCTATTTGGAGTTTGCTGATGTCTCTCTCNCTTCGTGGTACGTGACATTTCTCCCTGTGGCTCCTCCAGTTTTGTTTGGATGCTCGCATTTAAGTCTTCGCACTGTAGATTCCACGTGATGATGATGTGATGTACAGTCACTTCTTTGAGCTGTCTTGTGATGGGCATATAGGGTAGCCTGTGGCAGCGCTCTGCCTTTCAGCCTCCTCTTGTTTTGGTAAAGCCGTAGTNAGTTGAAAACAAATCATGACGTTTCGATCGCAACCGGTCCATCATCAGGCAAAATAAAGAAACTGATTATGTTTGGAGATGGGCGTCCCAAGTGTACAAACACAAAGCATGGGCGGGTTACGAGTGCCAATGCAGAACTGCAAATGGGGATGCGGCAGAGGTCGCAAACGGGTTTTGATTCCTTACCCGTACCCGTACCCGGCCGCACCAGGGTCGCAAACGGGTACCCGTACCCGGCCGGGTAGGGGTAGGGTACGGGTATCGGGTACCTGAATGCGACCTTTGGGATGAAGCCATGTTGCAGGCGCGGGTGGGTTGATTCTAGGAACTTGAATTGTGAGAAGAGACAAGACGTTGGGAAATGAGTGACAAACAGTTACTCACCAGTGACTCACGGCCTACCCGTACCTGTACCCGTACCCGGCCGGGTACGGGTCCACAGCCGGGTATCGGGTAGAGTACTGGTATCGGGTACCGGTTGCGACCTCTGGGATGCGGGGGAAATATTAACTCGGAAAAATAGACTAGTATCCGGCAGATATAATGGAACAAAAACAGTTAAGGTTTTGCCTGGTTAATAACATCCTTCCATGATTGCTCAATTTGTATCCATCTTTTCGGTTTAAGTTATGTCTATGTATCTGGATGGCTTCATGAACAAACCTTTGATAGTAGCCCGAAGGTTTGCAGAGTACCTTGGTCTCGGGAAAAACAATATCACGCGAGCCCACAGCGTTATAGCAATGGTCAGCCACGGCAGAGGTATTGGTTCTGCCGTGTTTCAGATCTGCCTTGTGTTCGCGAACACGGTCCGAGACATGTCGTTTCGTTTCACCAATGTGACTGCCACCGCAGGTGCAGCTCAGTTTGTAGACTCCAGGATATTGCACGTCAGGAATAACATCCTTCACAGAGGGGATTAGATCACGGATTTTGTGTACTGTATTGAATCGGACCTGGATCTCTATGTCCCTTTACCGAAAGAACCAAAGGATATATTTTAAAAAATAGTGAATAGTGTTTGAATAGTGCCCTGCATTGACGTGAACAATTCTTTTTTAAACGGGCAATAATACATTTCGATTTAAAGCTTTCGTGACTGCAGGGATTCATCTTCTTGGTTCTTTCGGTAAAGTCACGTAGAATGGAAATAATAAAAATAAAACATAATAAAATACAATTCTCACGACGTTTCGGCCACAAGCAAGCAGCCGTCCTCAGGTGAAGAACAGGTCTTGGACAGGTCTGAGAATGAAGGGTTCATTGACGCTGTCTTTCCCAGGTCAGACCTGTTCTTCACCTGAGGACGGCTGCTTGCGTTGTGACCGAAACGTCGTGAGAATTGTATTTTATTANGTTTTCTTTTTATTATTTTATTATTTCCCTTCTACGTGACTTTACCGAAAGAACCAAAAGGGCAATGACAAGTTACCTCATTTACTCAGCACCTCCTCTTAACCCGTTGCCTCTAACTTCGGGGAAAGTGCTCTCACACACGCGGCGAGCGCTGCGGCGATTTTAAAATACGTTTATTCTCGGTCGCGCGGTCGAAAGTGCATTCATCGTACAGTTCCTCGTAACCAACTCGGCACGCGCAAACGTCTACGCCGCTTCCGTACGCGAGAGACGTCCGTGTCACGCGGGGAAAATTAAACCGCGTGTCGTACAAAAAAAAACGGTCGCAGAACCAAGGGTAACGTTAGTGCCGAGTAAACAAGAGGGCCATTTTTTTTCCCCGAAGAATAATTTTCGTTACCTCATAGAGCCAAATGAGAGTGTCATGATTACCGTCGCTACTAATAAGGGGCAGGCTAATGCGCGAGAGGCGAAAGGGTAACGCAGAGACAAGCGAATGATTCCTAAACGTGAAGGTAAATGATTCCTAAACGTGAAGGTAAATGATTCCTAAACGTGAAGGTGAATGCGTCTTTACTTGGTGTTCACGCGTTTCGAAACCTACTACGGTGCTTTGCGCCTCCGGCTGTTATTATTTATTATGGCTATAAAAATTGCTCCGTGCATACAAATGGCGGCGTCCGTCGAGAGATGAGTGGCGGTTTCCCGGCTTCAAACCATGTTTCAAAAACTTCATAAGAACGGCGCGCGGGCGGGCGGGTATCCCGAGCGTATCCGTAACCCGACTTTGAACGCAACGTCAGCCCAGACCTTCCTTCCTCCTCCGCCTTCCGGCAATCAAAAACGTCGTAAGAACAGAGGGCGGGTTCGAGCGGGCAGGCGCGTATCCCGAGCATATCAGCAGCTCGACATTCAACGCATGTTCAGCCCAAACCTTCTTCCTCCGGCGATTGAAAACGTAAGAGCAGCAGAGGGCGGGAGTGTATCCGCACATCTCGACAGCCCGACCTTGAACTCACATTCAACCCAGGACCTTCCTTCCTTCTCCTCCGGCGATCAAAAACGTCAGAAGAACAACAGAGAGCGGGCGGGTGGGAATGCCGAGCATTCCCGTAGCCCGACCTTCGATGAACGTTCAGGCCTCTTCCTCCGGTGATCGGTCGCGCGTGTGGTCCCGCCCCTCCCCACAAGTGGATGGGTGCCCTGCGTTAGAACTGCTCGTACGGAGACTGCCTCTCCAGCACTTGCAGGTAGTCGGCTCGGCACGCAGCCTCGCGTTGAGCTCCAGGCACTCGCCGGCGGCTCGCACCGCACCCTCCGCTCGGAACCCCAGCGGCGCCGGCGAATGCGCCGCCTGCGACGGGCGTTTGCCCGAGTCGTAGTTCAGCTGCTGCTGCCGCTGGCGCTGCCGCTGCTGCTGCTGCACCGGCCCAGCCTGCTGAGGCTGCGGAACTGGAAGCTGACGTGAGGGGCCCTGCCGCCGAGGTACGACGCGTCGGCCGCGCCGCAGCCGCGCCGTCGTACTGCTGCCACCGCTGCCGCCGGTGGTGGTCCAGCGTGTAGTACCGCAGGGCCGGCGCGCCGGGGCAGCGGCCGTGCTCGCGCGACGCCGAAGCCGAGCCGGCCGCGCTCCCTTCGCCGAGCAGCACCTGACGGTACGGCGGTCGGGGTCGCCGGCGCACAGCGGCACCGTGTAGATGGAGGGGCCGCCGCCGCCGCCCGTCGCCGATTCGGCCCGGCGCAGATACCCCCTCGGCCTTAGCCGCCTCCGCCGCCTTGGCCTCGTAGCGGCCGTAGTCGAATGCCGCCGTTAGGCCGGCGTTGGCGCGGCCGGCGACGGCGTCGGCCGCCGGCGGCGGGAGGCCGCCCCGCGGCGCCGCAAGAGTGCGGCGAGCAGCGCCACGGCGGCGACGAGAGCGGCGAGCAGAGCCAGGAGGAGCACGGAGAGCGGCACGCCGAGGGGTCCGCGTGCCGGCGTCGGGGACGGGGCGGCGGGCGGGGGCCGTGCCGCCCGCCGTGGGAGCGGCAGCCTCTGCGAGGCGCTCGCCGGCGCACAGCTCGTCGAAGGGCACGGAGCGCAGGTCGCGGCGGGCCAGCGGCGGGGGCCCGCGCACTCGACGGCGCCCTGCACGATGCCCGTGCTCAGGGAGTCGAGCCAGCGGCGCAGGGGCTCGGCGGAGCAGTCGCACTCCCACGGGTTGTCCCGCAGGTCCACCTGCACCGCCGAGGCGGCGAGCGGGCCAGGAGCCCGTCGGCGGGCAGCCCGCGCAGCGGTTGCCCCGCAGGTTGAGCCTCGTGACGCCGGCGGCGGCGGCAGGAGGCCCGCGGGCAGCCGGCGCAGGCGGTTGCGGTTAAGGAAGAGGAGCTGCAGGGCGGCGGTGGCGGCGAACGCCCGGCGTGCACCTCGGCGATGGCGTTGGACTCCAGGTAGAGGAAGCGGAGGGCGCCGAGGCCGGCGAAGGTGCCCGCCGAGAGGCTGCGCAGGGCGTTGGCGTCGAGGTGGAGCCGGCGCAGGCGCGACAGGCCCAGGAAGGCGCCGTCGCGGACGGCCGAGATGCGGTTGGCGCCCAGGTGGAGCAGCTCCAGGGTGCCCAGGTCGCGGAAGTCGTGGGCCAGCACCTCGCGGATGCTGTTGGCGCGCAGCGACAGCCTCCGGGGCCTAGGGGCGGGCCGCAGGGCCGAGACGCGCTCGATGCCGCGGCCCTGGCAGTCGACGGCGAGGCCCCGTCGGACGCGTGCACGGCGCACGAGCACGCGCTGGGGCAGCTCGTCGGAGCCGGTGGCTTGGCCTGGCGGTGGCCGCCGCCGCCGCGCCGCCACTCCCCCGCCGCCATCGGACCCATGTTGGTGCGGTGGTGGCGGCCGCCAGCAGCGACGCGTTGCGGTCGCCCGCGCCCTTTCCGCGGTCGTACGCCGCCGTGGCCTTGGGCGGCTTGGGGTGCGGCTTGCCGGCGAACGATGCCGGCGCCGGCACGGTGGTGGTGGTGGCGGAGAGCCGCGGCTTGGCTGCGCCCGCCGGGGTGGGGCGCGGCCACGGTCGTGTCCGTCGTCGCCACCGTGGTCATCGTCGTCGTCGTCACCGTCGTCGCCACCCGCGCAGATGTCTCGCCGCGACAGCTCCAGCAGGCCTTGCCGTGCAGCCGGAAGGGCGTCTCGCACACGGCCTCGCCACGAGCGGCGGCGGCGGCGGCCCGCGGCCAGCCCCTCGAGCCACTCCTTGAGGGCGGCCAGCCCGCACGAGCACTCCCAGGGGTTCTCCTCGAGACGCATCTCGGCGACCCGCGCAGGTGCTCCAGGAGTCCCCCGTAGGCCAGCGCCTTGAGGCGGTTGCCCCGCAGGTCCAGGTGGCGCAGGGGCACGCCGCTGAAGACCCCGCGGCAGCCGCCGCAGGAGGTTGTCGTTGAGGATGAGCACCCGGAGGCGGGCCAGACCCCGGAAGGCCCCGCCTCCACCCGCCGCAGGAGGTTGTAGTCGGCCTGCAGGTAGTCGAGGCCCTCGGCGCCGGCGAACGTGCCGTTGCCGAGGGCCTCCAGCTTGTTGCCGTGGAGACGGAGGTGGCGCAGGAGGGCCATGCCCTCGAAGGCGCCGCCGCCACCTCCAGCAGGCCGTTGTTGGCCAGGTCGAGGGCCACGGCGCCGGGCAGCAGTGGAAGTCGCCGGCGGCCAGCGAGCCGATCGAGTTGCCGTGCAGGTGCAGCTGGTACGGTCGGGGGGGGCTGCTGCTGCGGCGGCGGCTGCGGATGCTGTTGCAGGCGCAGCTGCGACACGTGCTGCAGGCCGCGGTTGTCGCAGTCACCTGTGCACGGGGGCATCGGAGGGGGGATCGGAGGGATCTTTGTTCATTTGAAGCTCGGTAACGGACCCATTTAAGTCCCATCGACAATGTGGCCTTTTGCGAACCGCCCCGAAAGTCGATCGTTAAGTTTCCAAGTGATTGCTCGTCAAACGGGTTTTGATTCCTTACCCGTACCCGGCCGCACCAGGGTCGCAAACGGGTACCCGTACCCTACCGCCGTACCGTACCCTACCGTACCCGGCTGGGTACGGGTAGGGTACGGGTATCGGGGGGTACCGATTGCGACCTCTGGGATGAAGCCATGTTGCAGGCGCGGTGGGTTGATTTTAGGAACTGAATTGTGAGAAGAGACAAGACGTTGGGAAGTGAGTGACAAACGGTAACTCACCAGTGACTCACGGCCTACCCGTACCCGGCCACACCAGGGTCGCAAACGGCTACCCGTACCCGGCTGGGTACGGGTAGCCGGGTATCGGTAGGGTACGGGTATCGGGTACCCGGTTGCGACCTCTGTTACTCGTCAAGCGAAGCGATATTACATTTTTCTACAATTTCCAGCGGATTTGCTTGTCAAATATGACGGTGGTGGCTGTCCGTTGTTTGTTCTGCGACTCCCCCCAAGTTGCAGCGATTGACGCATCCTGCCAGGAGGTTCACCTTCAACTCTGTTCAAGGGGCGCAACGGTGGCTTAGGAGATGTAACTACCTCGCCTTGTACACATGAGGTCGTGGGTTTGATCCCAACCCTGACGATGCCTGCTGCTGTATATTTGGAGTCTGCGTGTCTCTCTTTCTCATTATGATCACGGTGGCTAGGAAATGTTAACTACCTCGCCTGGTACACAGGAGATCGTGGGTTTGATCCCAACCCTGACGATGCCTGCTGCTGTATATATCGAGTTTGCGTGTGTGTCTCTCCCCGTGGTAGCGTGGATTTTTCTCCGGGTCCTCCGGTTTTTCCCCTCGACATTTAGAATTAACGTCACGCGTTCAGAGCTTTTTGGCTGCCGCTATAAATGCCCACGTGATGATGATGATAATGATAGCATCATCCTCTTCGTTGAGCTATCATTTGTGATAGCCAGATCGCTTCTGAAAAAGCTACGTATTTCAGTGGTGGATCTTACCTGGTAAAATACTAAATAGTTTTAGTTTTGATGTGAACTACCTCGCCTGGTGTACAGGAGCTTGTGGGTTCGATCCTGCTCTATATTTGGAGTCTGTCTTTCTCTCCCGGTGGGCGCGTGGATTTTTCTTCAGGTTCCTCCGTTTTTTTTTCCCCTGCGCATTTAGCATCGTGCGTTTTAGAGTACATACTCTTAGTTTTTTCGGTAAAGTCACGTAGGTAAAAAATGAAATTTAAATTAATAAAATAAAATAATAAAAATCACGACGTTTCGGAGACGACACAAGTCTCCGTCATCAGGTGGGACCGTCACAGCCAGATTTCTGGTGTCATCTGGTCCAACACCAATGGGACTAGGCTCTAAAGAAAGCCGTCTCGGGTGTGGACCAATCAACTTCAAGGACAGTGCATATTATTATCATTATCAGAGTTATGTTTTTNGTTTGCATTTTGACTACTTGTGTTGTGGTTATTGCAAACATGATGCTGCCTTGAATAAAGGTGTCAGTTTTGTACCAGTTTAAAAGGGTAAAAACCTACTACTATATTTTGCCACTGGTAAAAGAGATCTCATAGTGTAAATCTTGTATAACCTTAACCGAGGAATGTCTTTAATCTTTGCTGAATCTCGCAATCAAAACGTATTCTGGAATTCTCTTCGCCCCACCCACCTCGGCTCCTCCCACCTCCCCACTATCCGTGCGAGGAAATCGCCGAGGCTGGGGGTGTCGGCCAATTTGTATTTTCACTCTTAATGAGGAGCGCATGGCTGCACGGTAATAATTAGGGGGCGCCGCACGTCGTTAGCGCGCCGATTATAATTTTTTCCGGGCCTCTGAGCCGAGTGAACGGAGCTCGCCGTGGGCAATGTTCGCTCCCAAAGAGCTGTCGCCAAAGACAAAGATCTCTCGCACCCTCCCTGCCTCGTGCCGCCTCTTCACAGACTGTTGGGGCAAGTGCTGTTAGTGAAGAGCAGCAGCTAACGAAGGCCGGAATTGTGGTACATGAGTGGGCGGGTGGCCAGCACTGCGCACTCACTGGCTCTCTCACTCGCCCACTCACTCACCCGCTCACTCACCCGCCCACCACTCACTCACCACCCACTCACTCACTCACCCACTCGCCCGCTCACTCACCCGCTCACTCACTCACCCGCCCACTCACTCACCCGCACCACTCACTCACCCGCCCACTCACCCGCCCACCCACTCACTCACCACTCACTCACCCACTCACTCACCCACTCGCCCGCTCACTCACTCACCCGCTCACTCACCCGCCCACTCACTCACCCACTCACTCACTCACTCGCTCACCCACTCATCACTCACTCACCCCTCACTCACTCACCCACTCACTCACCCGCCCACTTACTCACTCACTCACTCACCCACTCACTCACCCACTCACTCACCCACTCACTCACTCACCACTCGCTCACCCACTCACCCGCCCACTCACTCACCGCCCACTCACTCACTCACTCACCCGCCACTCACTCACCTACTCACTCACCCACTCACTCACCCGCCCACTCACTCACCGCCGCTCACTCACTCACTCACTCACCCGCCCACTCACTCACCCGCTCACTCACTCACTCACTCACCCGCCCACTCACTCACCCGCCNACTCACCCGCCCACTCACCCACCCGCCCACCGCCCACTCACTCACCCACTCACTCACNCACTCACCACCCACTCACTCACCCACACTCACTCACTCACTCACCCACTCACTCACCCCACTCACCCACCCACCCACTTAGTCACCAACCCATCGACCCACTCACTCACTCACCCGCCCACTCACTCACCCACCCACTCACTCACTCACCCACTCACTCACCNACTCACTGACTCGCCCACTCACTCACCCACTCACCCACCCACTCACCACCCGCCCACTCACTCACCCACCCCTCACTTAGTCACCCACCCACTCACTGACTCGCCCACTCACTCACCCACTCACTCACCCACTTACCCACTCACTCACTCACCCGCTCACTCACCCACCGCCCACTCACTCACCCGCTCACTCACTCACCCGCCCACTCACTCACCACCCACTCACCACCGCCACCACCCACTCACCCACTCACTCACTCACCCACTCACCCACTCACTCACCCACCACTCACCCACTCACTCACTCACCACCACTCACCCACTCACTCACCACCCACTCACTCACCACTCATTCACTCACTCACCCACTCACTCACCACCCACCCACCCACTCACCACTCATTCACCCACTCACTCACCCACCCACTCACTCACCACTCACTCACCCACTCACTCACCCACTCACTGGCCCACTCACTCACCCCTCACCCACTCACCNACCACCCACTCACCCGCCCACCCACTTAGTCACCCACTAACCCATCGACCCACTCGCTCACAAAGATCCCCTCCCCCACCATAGAGCCTGGACAGACTGCAGGGGCAAGTGCCGTTAGCGAACAGCGACTAAGAAGTCCGGCGCTGTGACACACCAGAGGTGTGGCAGGTGGCCAGCACCACTCCCGGCCGCCTTTGTCTCCCCAGTTGCAACGTGTAGTCCACACAGAGCAACAGGTACTCATTTGAGGCTGAGTCGACCTCGCGGGGGGGGGGGGGGNCAGACCCAGTGTTGTTGATGGCCGTGATCGAACTCGGGTGTCTATCGGGTTCGTAGTGCAGCGCGGCGCTAACCGCTGCTAACACCACCGCTCCCCATTGAGACCACACACACAGCCGCACCTCCGATTTGCACGGTTGGCTATGTAGTTCAATATACATACAACACTGGCCGTAGACTTAACACTGTACCATAGACTCAACACTGCACCATAGACTCAACACTGCACCATAGACTCAACACTGCACCACAGACTCAACACTGCACCATAGACTCAACACTGCACCATAGACTCAACACTGCACCACAGACTCAACACTGCACCATAGACTCAACACTGCACCATAGACTCAACACTGCACCATAGACTCAACACTGCCCCATAGACTCAACACTGCACATAGACTCAACACTGCCCATAGACTCAACACTGCACCACAGACTCAACACTGCACCACAGACTCAACACTGCACCACAGACTCAACACTGCACCATAGACTCAACACTGCCCATAGACTTAACACTGTACCATCGACTCAACACTGCACCATAGACTCAACACTACACCACAGACTGAACACTGCACATAGACTCAACACTGCACATAGACTCAACACTGCACCGTAGACTCAACACTGCCCCGTAGACTCAACACTGCACCATAGACTCAACACTGCACCATAGACTCAACATTGCACGATAGACTCAACACTGCACATGGACTCAGCACTGCCCCACAGACTCAACACTGCACCATAGACTCAACACACTCAACACTGCACCATAGACTCAACACTGCACAACAGACTCAATAGACTCAACACTGCACCACAGACTCAAAACACTCAACACTGCACCGTAGACTCAACACTGAACCATAGACTCAACATTGCACGATAGACTCAACACTGCACCACAGACTCAACACTGCACATGGACTCAGCACTGCCCACAGACTCAACACTGCACCATAGACTCAACACTGCCCGTAGACTCAACACTGCACCGTAGACTCAACACTGAACCATAGACTCAACATTGCACGATAGACTCAACACTGCACCACAGACTCAACACTGCACATGGACTCAGCACTGCCCCACAGACTCAACACTGCACCATAGACTCAACACCGCACCATAGACTCAACACTGCACCACAGACTCAACACTGCCCATAGACTCAACACTGCACACAGACTCAACACTGCACCACAGACTCAACACTACACCATAGACTCAACACTGCACCATAGACTCAACACTGCACCACAGACTCAACACTGCACCACAGACTCAACACTGCACCCTAGACTCAACACTGCATCATAGACTCAACACTGCACCATAAACTCAACACTGCACCATAGACTCAACACTGCACCACAGACTCAACACTGAGACTCAACACTGCACCATAGACTCAACACTGCACCATAGACTCAACACTGAGACTCAACACTGCCCATAGACTCAACACTGCACCACAGACTCAACACTGCACCACGGACTCAACACTGCACCACAGACTCAACACTGCACCACAGACTCAACACTGCACCACAGACTCAACACTGCCCACAGACTCAACACTGCCCATAGACTCAACACTGCACCATAGACTCAACACTGCCCACAGACTCAACACTGCACCATAGACTCAACACTGCACCACAGACTCAACACTACCCATAGACTCAACACTGCACCCTAGACTCAACACTGGACCATAGACTCAACACTGAACCATAGATTCAACACTGCACCATAGACTCAACACTGCCCACAGACTCAACACTGCACCATAGACTCAACACTGCACCACAGACTCAACACTAGACTCAACACTGCCCACAGACTCAACACTGCACCACAGACTCAGCACTGCACCACAGACTCAACACTAGACTCAACACTGCCCACAGACTCAACACTGCACCACAGACTCAGCACTGCACCATAGACTCAACACTGCACCATAGACTCAACACTGCACCATAGACTCAACACTGCACCACAGACTCAGCACTGCACCGTAGACTCAACACTGCCCATAGACTCAACACTGCAACATAGACTCAACACTGCACCACAGACTCAACACTGCCCATAGACTCAACACTGCCCATAGACTCAACACTGCAGCACAGACTCAACACTGCCCCATAGACTCAACACTGCACCATAGACTCAACACTGCACCATAGACTCAACACTGCACCGTAGACCAACACTGCCCATAGACTCAAAACTGCCCATAGACTCAACACTGCACCATAGACTCAACACTGCACACAGACTCAACACTGCACCATAGACTCAACACTGCACCATAGACTCAACACTGCACCATAGACTCAACACTGCACCATAGACTCAACACTGCACCATAGACTCAACACTGCCCATAGACTCAACACTGCACCATAGACTCAACACTGCACCATAGACTCAACACTGCCCATAGACTCAACACTGCACCATAGACTCAACACTGCACCACAGACTCAACACTGCCACAGACTCAACACTGCACCATAGACTCAACACTGCCCACAGACTCAACACTGCACCACAGACTCAACACTGCCCATAGACTCAACACTGCCCATAGACTCAACACTGCCCACAGACTCAACACTGCACATACACTCAACACTGCACCACAGACTCAACACTGCCCATATACTCAACACTGCACCACAGACTCAACACTGCCCATAGACTCAACACTGCACCACAGACTCAACACTGCACCATAGACTCAACACTGCACCACAGACTCAACACTGCACCACAGACTCAACACTGAGACTCAACACTGCCNATAGACTCAACACTGCCCACAGACTCAATAGACTCACACTGCACCACAGACTCAACACTGCATAGACTCAACACTGCCCAAGACTCAACACTGCACCACAGACTCAACACTGCACCACAGACTCAACACTGCCCATAGACTCAACACTGCACCACAGACTCAACACTGCCCATAGACTCAACACTGCACCATAGACTCAACACTGCACCACAGACTCAACACTGCACATACACTCAACACTGCCCACAGACTCAACACTGCCCATATACTCAACACTGCACCACAGACTCAACACTGCCCATAGACTCAACACTGCACCACAGACTCAACACTGCCCATAGACTCAACACTGCACCACAGACTCAACACTGCCCATAGACTCAACACTGCCCATAGACTCAACACTGCACCAACCTGCAGGAGCGACTCCTCTCCTCGCAGCTGCACACAGCCGGGCAGGACTCTGCGACGACGATGTCCAAGCTGTCAGTGGCGGCGCCGGTATTAGCGTCCGCCCACCGTGGCAGCGCCAGCAGCAGCAGCAGCAGGAGTAGGTGGAGGGTCACGAAGGGCGTAGAGCAGCCGGAGCCCCATGGTGCCCGCTGGTTCCCCCCCCCCCACCGCCTCCGCTCACAGCGTCACGTGGCAGCGCTGCAACGGGACAGCAGTGGGCGATCGACCGTTATCATTTCACCCTTTTAGTCGGTAAATAAGTATAACCATAAAAACAAAGTTTTTCACTCTAAATCCTTTATATGCGTGGCGGATAGAGTCCTCTCGTCCTCTGGCTTGAGATGGCTGCCACCTATGGTCAGATGATTGTCTGCAGTATTAAACAATTGGTAATTAAATATTTACATTTTTTCCCTAAAAAGTGTAAAATTTTGGAAAAAAATTTCGCGAACATTAATTGTCTCGCACAACGAGTCTGTGTGGAAAATGTCAGCTCGATTGGATCGCGGGAAGTGGGTTAAAAAACGACCGAAAGGTTTGCACGGTCCTAAGCAAGCAAGCAAGCGAACTTAATGTAAAGGATTTAATAATAGTGATGATGATATTCTTAGGTTTTTTCCGGTAAAGTCACCAGGTAGGTAAAAAAATTAAATTAATGAAAGTTAAATAAAACAAAATAAAAAATCACGACGTTTCGGAAGCAACACAAGCCTCCGTCTTCAGGTGTGACCGTTTTATTTAACTTTCATCAATTTAAATTTTTACCTACCTGGTGACTTTACCGGAAAAAACCTAAGAATATGAATCCTTGCAGTCACGAAAGCTTCAAATCTAGAAGTGATGATGATGACGACGATGCCTTCGAATCTTCTTGGTGCTTTCGGTAAAGTCACGTAGAAGGGAAATAAAAAAATAAGAAAATAAAACGTAATAAAATACAATTCTCACGACGTTTCGGGCCACAACGCAAGCAGCCGTCCTCAGGTGAAGAACAGGTCTGTCGGAAAGACAGTGTCTGAATCAGAAGAACAGGTCTGTCGGAAAGACAGCGTCTGAATCAGAAGAACAGGTCTGTCGGAAAGACAGCGTCTGAATCAGAGGAACAGGTCTGTCGGAAAGACAGCGTCTGAATGAACGCCTTCAAAATTACCGCAAAAATCATGTCATGTTGCATCGTCAAACCTGCCACCAAACACAAAGCCACTGGAGAGAGACAAAGGCGGCCGGGCGTGGTGCTGGCCACCCACCCCTCGTGTGCCACAGCGCCGGTAGCCTTCATAGCAGAGGTCACAACCGGATACCCGATACCCGTACCCTACCGATACCCGGCTACCCGTACCCGGCCGGGTACGGGTACCCGTTTGCGACCCTGGTGAGGCGGGTACGGGTAGGCCGTGAGTCACTGGTGAGTCACCGTTTGTCACTCATTTCGTGTAGGGTACGGGTAGGAACGGTACCCGTACCCGGCCGGGTACGGGTACGGGTACCCATTTGCGACCCTGGTGCGGCGGGTACGGGTAAGGAATCAAAACCCGTTTGCGACCTCTGCTTCATTAAGCGGTGGCTGGACAGCACTTTCTCAGACAGTCTGTTACAGGCAATACGGGGATCTTTGTCGTCTTTGCATGGAGAGTAAAAATCCACAACGACATTTTAGCAATTCGAATAAGGTGCTGTGATATTTAGCTGGTGATTATAACAACAACAAGCAGCTGCACTTGCAGGACCAGCGGCTTCGTAAGGCTATCAGCCGGGATTGTGGAAAAAAAATGTTTCCGTCCTTGAACAGAGGGCAGTGAACGGTGATGGCAACGCTGTGGTCGTACCAGAGGTCGCAACCGGGTACCCGATACCCGTACCCTAGCCGATACCCGGCTACCGTACCCGGCTGGNTACGGGTACCCGTTTGCGACCCTGGTGCGGCCGGGTACGGGTAAGGAATCAAAACCCGTTTGCGACCTCTGTCGTTACCCAACTATAATCAACCCGCGCGTGACCTGCCAATAGATGAAAACGAAGCTACGTGTAATCTTGACTTAGAGCTTTCGTGACTGCAGAAATTCATGTTATTTGGGTCTATCGGTAAACACAAGCGTGTTGCGATCGAAACGTCGTAGTTTTTGTTTTTGTAATTTTTGTTATTTTTATTTTAACCTACATGACTTTTTAAATCTACGTGACTTTACCGATAGATCCAAAGAAGATGAAACTTTGTGAGCCTAATGCGGTGAAGGTCATAGGCAGTGATGCCGAGGGCGGGGGGGGNTAATGTAATTTAAGTTACAATGGCTCATGTTAATCTGACAATATGCCGTACTTATTATTAAACTAAAACTATATTATTTATTTTACCAGGTAAGGTCCCACTACTTAGCTAAAGCAGCCCTGGCTATCACAAGGACTTCAATGTTAAAGTGTCCCATAGACTTCAATGTTAAAGGCTCCCATAGACTTCAATGTTAAAGGCTCCCATAGACTTCAATGTTAAAGTGTCCCATAGACTTCAATGTTAAAGGCTCCATAGACTTCATGTTAAAGTCTCCATAGACTTCAATGTTAAAGGCTCCCATAGACTTCAATGTTAAAGTGTCCCATAGACTTCAATGTTAAAGGCTCCCATAGACTTCAATGTTAAAGTGTCCCATAGACTTCAATGTTAAGTGTCCCATAGACTTCAATGTTAAAGGCTCCCATAGACTTCAATGTTAAAGGCTCCCATAGACTTCAATGTTAAAGTGTCCATATACTTCAATGTTAAAGGCTCCATAGACTTCAATGTTAAAGGCTCCCATAGACTTCAATGTTAAAGGCTCCCATAGACTTCAATGTTAAATGTCCCATAGACTCCAATGTTCAAGGCTCCCATAGACTTCAATGTTAAATGCTCCATAGACTTCAATGTTAAATGCTCCCATATACTTCAATGTTAAAGGTCCCATAGACTTAATGTTCAAGGCTCCCATAGACTTCAATGTTAAAGGCTCCCATAGACTTCAATGTTAAAGGCTCCCATAGACTTCAATGTTAAAGGCTCCCATAGACTTCAATGTTAAATGCTCCCATAGACTCCAATGTTCAAGGCTCCCATAGACTTCAATGTTAAATGCTCCCATAGACTTCAATGTTAAATGCTCCCATATACTTCAATGTTAAAGGCTCCCATAGACTTAATGTTCAAGGCTCCCATAGACTTCAATGTTAAAGGCTCCCATAGACTTCAACGTTAAAGGCTCCCATAGACTTCAATGTTAAAGTGTCCCATAGACTTCAATGTTAAAGTCTCCCATAGACTTCAATGTTAAAGTCTCCCATAGACTTCAATGTTAAAGGCTCCCATAGACTTCAACGTTAAAGGCTCCCATAGACTTCAATGTTAAAGTGTCCCATAGACTTCAATGTTCAAGGCTCCCATAGACTTCAATGTTAAAGTGTCCCATAGACTTCAATGTTAAAGTCTCCCATAGACTTCAATGTTAAAGGCTCCCATAGACCTCAATGTTAAAGTCTCCCATAGACTTCAATGTTAAAGGCTCCCATAGACTTCAATGTTAAAGGCTCCATAGACTTCAATGTTAAAGTGTCCATAGACTTCAATGTTAAAGTCTCCCATAGACTTCAATGTTAAAGGCTCCCATAGACCTCAATGTTAAAGTCTCCATAGACTTCAATGTTAAAGGCTCCCATAGACTTCAATGTTAAAGGCTCCATAGACTTCAATGTTAAAGGCTCCCATAGACTTCAATGTTAAAGGCTCCCATAGACTTCAATGTCAAAGTCTCCCATAGACTTCAATGTTAAAGTCTCCCATATACTTCAATGTTAAAGGCTCCCATAGACTTCAATGTTAAAGTCTCCCATAGACTTCAATGTTAAAGGCTCCTATAGACTTCAATGTTAAAGGCTCCATAGACTTCAATGTTAGTGTCCCATAGACTTCAATGTTGAAGGCTCCCATAGACTTCAATGTTGAAGGCTCCCATAGACTTCAATGTTAGTGTCCCATAGACTTCAATGTTAAAGTCTCCTATAGACTTCAATGTTGAAGGCTCCCATAGACTTCAATGTTCAAGGCTCCCATAGACTTCAATGTTAAAGGCTCCCATAGACTTCAATGTTGAAGGCTCCCATAGACTTCAATGTTCAAGGCTCCCATAGACTCCAATGTTAAAGGCTCCATAGACTTCAATGTTCAAGGCTCCCATAGACTCCAATGTTAAAGGCTCCCATAGACTCCAATGTTAAAGGCTCCCATAGACTTCAATGTCAAAGGCTCCCATAGACTTCAATGTTCAAGGCTCCCATAGACTTCAATGTTGAAGGCTCCCATAGACTTCAATGTTCAAGGCTCCCATAGACTTCAATGTTAAAGGCTCCCATAGACTTCAATGTTAAAGGCTCCCATAGACTTCAATGTTAAAGTGTCCCATAGACTTCAATGTTAAAGGCTCCCATAGACTTCAATGTTAAAGTCTCCCATAGACTTAAATGTTAAAGGCTCCCATAGACTTCAATGTTAAAGGCTCCCATAGACTTCAATGTTAAAGGCTCCCATAGACTTCAATGTTAAAGGCTCCCATAGACTTCAATGTTAAAGTGTCCCATATACTTCAATGTTAAAGGCTCCCATAGACTTCAATGTTAAAGGGTCCCATAGACTTCAACGTTAAAGGCTCCCATAGACTGCAATGTTAAAGGCTCCCATATACTTCAATGTTAAAGGCTCCCATAGACTTCAACGTTAAAGGCTCCCATAGACTTCAATGTTCAAGGCTCCCATAGACTTCAATGTTCAAGGCTCCCATAGACTTCAATGTTAAAGGCTCCCATAGACTTCAACGTTAAAGGCTCCCATAGACTTCAACGTTAAAGGCTCCCATAGACTTCAATGTTCAAGGCTCCCATATACTTCAATGTTGAAGGCTCCCATAGACTTCAATGTTAAAGGCTCCCATAGACTTCAACGTTAAAGGCTCCATAGACTTCAATGTTAAAGTGTCCCATAGACTTCAGTGTTAAAGTGTCCCATAGACTTCAATGTTAAGGCTCCCATAGACTTCAATGTTAAAGGCTCCCATAGACTTCAATCTCCTAGCCACCATGATGGAGAGAGAGAGACACAGACTCCAAATATACAGCAGGCATCGTCAGGGTCGGAATCGAACCCACGACCTCCTTCGTAGACCAGGCGAGGTAGTTAACATCTCCTAGCCACCGTGATAATTATGAGAGAGACAGACTCCAAATATACAGCAGGCATCGTCAGAGGTCGCGATCGAACCCACGACCTCCTGTAGACCAGGCGAGGTAGTTAACATCTCATAGCCACCGTGATAATTATGAGAGAGACAGACTCCAAATATACAGCAGGCATCGTCAGAGGTCGCGATCGAACCCACGACCTCCTGTAGACCAGGCGAGGTAGTTAACATCTCCTAGCCACCGTGATAATTATGAGAGAGACAGACTCCAAATATACAGCAGGCATCGTCAGAGGTCGCGATCGAACCCACGACCTCCTGTAGACCAGGCGAGGTAGTTAACATCTCATAGCCACCGTGATGATGAGAGAGAGAGACGCAGACTCCAAATACAGCAGCAGCAGACATCGTCAGGGTCAGAATCGAACCCATGACTGCCTGCGTACCAGGCGAGGTAGTTAACATCTCATAGCCACCGTGATAATGATGAGAGAGAGAGACGCAGACTCCAAATGTACAGCAGGCATCGTCAGGGTCGGGATCGAACCCACGACCGCCTGCATACCAGGCGAGGCAGTTAACATCTCATAGCCACCGTGATAATGATGAGGGAGAGAGACACAGACTCCACATATACAGCAGCAGGGATGGAACCCACGACCGCCTGATACCAGGCGAGGTAGTTAACATCTCATAGCAACCGTGATAATGATGAGAGAGGGAGACGCAGACTCCACATACAGCAGCAGCAGGCGTCGTCAGGGTCGGGATCGAACCCACGACCGCCTGCGTACCAGGCGAGGTAGTTAACATCTCATAGCCACCGTGATGATGAGAGAGAGAGAGAGAAACGCTGACTCCAAATATACAGCAGCAGGCATCGTCAGGGTCGGGATCGAACCCACGACCGCCTGCGTACCAGGCGATGTAGTTAACATCTCGCCCGTAAACCGCCCATCGTTGAGCTCCGGAGTGAAACGAGGCTTCTCCGTGTTTGCTCCGGTGCATCTTTATCTATTTGTTGTTTGTTCCGGGTGCGCTCCGATCGCGCTCCGATGATTGCGAGTTCAGAATCCCGGTCGGCGTTTGACCTTTTAAGTAATTTTACTTCCCGCGGTTCGAAAGGGGGGGGGGGGTGGCGGAGTGTGACGGGAGGGGGGGGGGNCATGACCTTTGGCTTATCGAAACGGCTTCAATTTGCCCCCGTCGCGTCTTTTAAAAGGTGAGACTCAAAAATTTCACATCATAGTCGAGGAGCGAGCGCGGCGAGGCACATCGATGCAAACCGCACCTCACCAATTTCTTTTTTGAGATGTTATCTACCTCGCCTGGTGTGCAGGAGGTCGTGGGTTAGATCCCAACTCTGACGATGCTTGCTGCTGCTGCTGTATATTTGGAGTCTGCGTCTCTCATCATCATCATCACGGTGGCTCAAAGATGTTAACTACCTCGCCTGGTCTACAGGAGGTCGTGGGTTAGATCCCAACTCTGACGATGCCTGCTGCTGCTGCTGTATATTTGGAGTCTGCGTCTCTCATCATCATCATCACGGTGGCTCAAAGATGTTAAATACCTCGCCCGGTATACAACGGGTCTGTCGGTTCGATCCCGAACCTGACGACGCCTGCTGCTGTATATTTGGAGTCTGCGTTTCTCTCTGTCATCATCATCACGGTGGTTGGGAGATGTTAACTACCTCGCCTGGTCTACAGGAGGTCGTGGGTTCAATACCGACCCTTACGATGCCAGCTGCTGTATATTTGGAGTTTGTGTCTCTCTCACTGTCTTCATCACTGTGGTTGGGAGATGTTAACTACCTCGCCTGGTCTACAGGAGGTCGTGGGTTCAATACCGACCCTTACGATGCCAGCTGCTGTATATTTGGAGTCTGCGTCTCTCTCTCTCTCCCCGTGGTGAAATGTTAACTACCTCTCCTGGTACGCAGGAGGTTTTGGGTTAGATCTTGACCCCGACGATGCCTGCTGCTGTATATTTGGAGTCTGCATCTCTCACTNTCATCATCATCACGGTGGCTAGGAGATGTTAACTACCTCGCCTGGTACGCAGGAGGTCGTGGATTCGAACCCGACCTGACGACGCCTGCTGCTGCTGCTNTATATTTGGAGTCTGCATCTCTCTCTCTCATCATCATTACGGTGGCTAGGAGATGTTAACTACCTCGCCTGGTACGCAGGAGGTCGTGGTTCGAACCGACCCTGACGACGCCTGCTGCTGTATATTTGGAGTCTGCATCTCTTTCACTCTCATCATCATTACGGTGGCTAGGAGATGTTAACTACCTCGCCTGGTATACAGGAGGTCGTGGATTCGAACCGACCCTGACGACGCCTGCTGCTGTATATTTGGAGTCTGCATCTCTCTCACTCTCCCATCTGGTAGGAGATGTTAACTACCTCGCCTGGTACGCAGGAGGTCGTGGATTCGAACCCGACCCGACGATGCCTGCTGCTGTATATTTGGAGTCTGCATCTCTCTTACTCTCATCATCATTACGGTGGCTAGGAGATGTTAACTACCTCGCCTGGTACGCAGGAGGTCGTGGATTCGAACCCGACCCTGACGACGCCTGCTGCTGCTGCTGTATATTTGGAGTCTGCATCTCTCTTACTCTCATCATCATTACGGTGGCTAGGAGATGTTAACTACCTCGCCTGGTACGCAGGAGGTCGTGGATTCGAACCCGACCCTGACGACGCCTGCTGCTGCTGTATATTTGGAGTCTGCATCTCTTCACTCTCATCATCATTACGGTGGCTAGGAGATGTTAACTACCTCGCCTGGTATACAGGAGGTCGTGGATTCGAACCCGACCCTGACGACGCCTGCTGCTGCTGTATATTTGGAGTCTGCTTATTCTCCTTGTGGCCGCGTGGATTTTCTCCACATCCTCCGTTTTTCCCCCCTCCACATTTTAGAATCAACGTCACCACGCGCTTGAGAGAGTATTTGTCTCGTGCGATACATTTCCACACGTGATGATGATAATAATGATAAGCCACTTCGTTGAGCTATCACTTGTACGGTTGATCGGAGACGGTGTTTTTAAATTATTTTTCACTTCGATACAGAACGCTGTTTATAATTATCGTAGCCGAACGAAAATAGTCCAAGGCATTTTCGCCTCTTAAATATTTTTGGAGGCTTACTTGGGTTTTTTTTCTTCTCTTTCTCTCAACAATTTCAAATTAAATCTGCTTATCTGCAGCACACAGACCTCCCGCCCGCTTCCCCTTCATCGAACGAGGGGCACGGACTAAATAGTAATGAACGTGTGGGCAGTTACGACATCTCGTAACTGCGTGCGAGCACAAAAGACGAAGATCCTCCGTGTAGCCTTAACAGACTGTTGGGGCAAGTGCTGTTTAGCGAGTAGCAGCAGCGCCTATGGAGGCTACCGGCACTGTGGCACACGAGGGGGTGGTGGGTTGCCAGCACCATCCCGGCCGCCTTTGTCTCCCGAGTAACGATATTTAAATTTCGATTTAAAGCTTTCGTGACTGCAGGGATTCATCTTCTTGGTTCTTTCGGTAAAGTCACGTAGAATGGAAAAGATAAAAAAAAAAAAAACATTTATTATTTTATTATTTCCATTCTACGTGACTTTACGAAAGAACTGAGAAGATAACGATATTTAGTTCCAGATACTCATTTGAGGAGGCTGAGTCGACCTAGGGGGGGAGGCCCAGGACCGATTCAAACGTCGTGGTCTCCTGAACGGCGCGCCGCGAAAGAACGCAAACCGAGGATTCATATTGTTAGGTTTTTTTTAGCCTCACCACCTCTACATAACAAAAGGCTCGGTCCCATTTACACGCACCTTTACATCAGCCTCACCTTAACAACTCTTTTCAACCAGTCTACACAACAAAGGCTCATTCCTAACAGCGTGCTTCAGCCGCACCGACCTCACAACAATAATATCCAGGGCCTAGCTTGGCTCCTCCCACCCTCAACCAGTATATATACAAGGATGGTTTTCTTGGAATTTCTCTTACTTGATACAGCTATCGTGCTGTGACGGTTCCACCTGAAGACGGAAGCTTGTGTTGCCTCCGAAACGTCGTGATTTTTATTTTATTTGTATTTTACTTTTATTAATTTTTATAAAAAAAATTGTTTTACCTACGTGACTTTACCGAAAAAACCCAAGAATATGAATCCTTGCAGTCACGAAAGCTTCAAATCTAGAATAAAACCGAGGATTGCCTGGTCTAGTGACATGGGGCAGCTTGTGGTTAACTGTGGGAACGTTATCACCTGGGGTCTACAAGAACGATAATCTGGCCCTGGTTTTTGGGTCTCCCAGGGGTTTCCTTTTTGGCCGGTGGTGTCCGTCTTAGGGGCATTTTGTCTTGGTATACTGGGACTCCTCTACTCATGAACATTCGAATTGCGAACTTTCAGAGATGCGAACAAACATAATAGAGATTTACACTATGAGACCTCCTTTACCAGTGGCAAAATATAGTAATAGGTTTTTACTCTTTCAACTGTACAAAAACGCCTTTTGGCGTCATCTGGTCCAACACCATGGAGACTCGGCTCTAAGAAAAGCTGTCTCGGGTGTGGACCAATCAACTTCAAGGACAGTGCATACATTATCAGAGTTATGTTTTTTGTTTGCATTACGACCGCAGGTATTGTGGTCTATGCAAACATGACTCCTTGTAAAAAAGGTGTCAGTTTTGTTGCCAGATAAAAGGGTAAAAAAACAATTATCATATTTTTTACTGGCAAATGAGGTTCCAATGGTGCTTCACCCCGAGCTCTCATACTCTGATGGTGCATTGTCTTTGAGTTGTGCGCCTTTTGGCGTCATCTGGTCCAACACCATGTGAGACTAGGCTCTAAGGAAAGCTGTCTCGGGTGTGGAACAATCAACTTCAAGGACAGTGCATATCATTATCATCAGAGTTGTTTCTTTTTGTTTGCATTTTGACTGCTTGTGTTGTGGTTATTGCAAACATGATGCCTTGTATCAGTTTGTCAGTTGAAGTACCATTTAAACCTAATAGAGGTTTGTTTTTGTGTTAGATCGCATGAATATAAATGTGTCGTTAAATCCACCACCCGACACAGCCAATTAGTAAAGGTTTATCATATTAACTAAACGTGTACAGTACAGCACACTGGTGTGTTGGAGAGTAAACCCACTACTACATTTACAGTTCGAGTATTGTGACGATCACCTGTAATTACAAAAAACAACCAGCATCATCAGGTGATGGCCTGTCCGCATGTCCATTTGCCCGTTCGGACCGAGAGTCAGAGAACCATTGGCATCTACATCTGCAGAACATGAAGAACCAGTAGCATCTACATCTGCAGAACGTGAAGAACCAGTGGCATCTACAGAACGTGAAGAACCAGTGGCATCTACATCTGCAGAACATGAAGAACCAGTGGCATCTACATCTGCAGAACGTAAAGAACCAGTGGCATCTACAGAACGTGAAGAACCAGTGGCATCTGTAGAACGTGAGAACCAGTGGCATCTGCAGAACATGAAGAACCAGTGGCATCTACATCTACAGAACATGAAGAACCAGTGGCATCTGCATCTGCAGAACATGAAGAACCAGTGGCATCTACAGAACGTGAAGAAACAGTGGCATCTACATCTGCAGAACATGAAGAACCAGTGGCATCTACAGAACATGAAGAACCAGTGGCATCTGCAGAACGTGAATAACTAGTGGCATCTGCAGAACATGAAGAACCAGTGGCATCTACATCTACAGAACATGAAAACCAGTGGCATCTGCATCTGCAGAACATGAAGAACCAGTGGCATCTACAGAACGTGAAGAAACAGTGGCATCTACAGAACATGAAGAACCAGTGGCATCTGTAGAACGTGAAGAACTAGTGGCATCTACAGAACATGAAGAACCAGTGGCATCTACATCTACAAAACATGAAAACCAGTGGCATCTTCAGAACATGAACAACCAGTGGCATCTACAGAACATGAAGAACCAGTGGCATCTACAGAACATAAAACCAGTGGCATCTACATCTACAGAACATGAAGAACCAGTGGCATCTACAGAACATGAAGAACCAGTGGCATCTACATCTACAGAACATGAAGAACCAGTGGCATCTACAGAACATGAAGAACCAGTGGCATCTACAGAACATGAAGAACCAGTGGCATCTACAGAACATGAAGAACCAGTGGCATCTACATCTACAGAACATGAAGAACCAGTGGCATCTACAGAACATGAAAACCAGTGGCATCTACATCTACAAACATGAAGAACCAGTGGCATCTACAGAACATGAAGAACCAGTGGCATCTACATTCGATTGGCAGTTCTTCGTCGTTCACTAAAACGTGCAATGTTGATGAAACTAAATACGTTGTAACTTAACATTGCCCGAGCTGAATTTGTGTCTTTCGATGGTTTACCGTCTGAGAAAAAATCCGGCCACGTCTCGAACGCCCACCCAGAAAGGTCATCTCGCACCCCCATGGGGTGGCGTGCACCCCAGGTGAAGAAACGTGACTTAACCGAAAGAACCAAAGAATAATTCCTGCAGTCACGAAAGCTCCATAATTAAGATTGAACCACTTCTACGGGGAAGTTTTAAGCTTATCTTTTTTCTCTCTCTGGCTATTTGTTCTCTCTGCCTGTGTCCTCTCTTTGGAAGTTTCACACTTAAATTCTAACTTAGCAATCTTTGAGATACGTAATCAACCAGGCTATGCGTTAATTGTGTGTTGACCGACTCTCTGTGTTGTATTACATCACATTTCGATATTTTGCGAGGTTATTTAATTTTAGTGTGCCTTTCTCCTAATTTACAAGCTTGCGTGCCGTGCCACGTCGTCATCTTACTCGCGCAGCAGCAGCACTTTGCAGTCCACTCATTGATATGCTAATTTTCTCTGCCCCTCCCTCTCTCCGTCCTTGCCCCCCTCTCTATATTTAAGGGACCGTCACAGAAACACCCCTCTCTTTGTGCCGATATGTGTCCTCTCTCTGTGTGTCCTTGTGATGTCTGTCTGCTTGTATGTCTGTCTATAGTTTTCTAGTTAGATTTTTGTTGCTTTTTCTTTCTTTTTTACCTGATGATGATTGCTTGTGTTGCAATCGAAACGTCGTAATATGCTTTTATTTTAATTTATTATTTTATCTTTAGACGTGACTTAACCGAAAGAACCAAAGAATAATTCCTGCAGTCACGAAAGCTCCATAATTAAGATTGAAGAAACCATTGGATTAGATCATGGAGCCACACGGGAGAAAGAATCCTCTCTCGCTCCTAACCTCCCTCCTCTCCGACCCCCATCACAGCCTTGTGGTCGTTGCTTAGCCAGGAGACGCCGACACTGCAGGAATGCCCGCTGTCTCTGTCCAGCGCGTCGTACGTGTGTGTACGTGTGTGTACGTGTGTGTACGTGTGTGTACGTGTGTGTACGTACACACACGTACAAGAACCGTAATATGGCTCTGGTTTTTAGGTCTCCCAGGGTTTTCCTTTTTGCCCGGTGGTGTCCATCTCTGTCCAGCGTGTCGTACGTGTGTGTACGTACACACACGTACGTACGTGTGTGGGTGTGTGGTGAACTTCTGTTCACTACCGCATGGAGCCAAACTGTGCCATTTGGAGGTGCGGAGTTTGGAGTCTATGGTGCAGTGTTGATTCTATGGGCAGTGTTGATTCTATGGGCAGTGTTGAGTCCATGGTGCAGTGTTGATTCTATGGGCAGTGTTGAGTCCATGGTGCAGTGTTGAGTTTAGGTGCAGTGTTGAGTCTATGGTGCAGAGTTGAGTCTATGGGCAGTGTTGAGTCCATGGTGCAGTGTTGAGTTTAGGTGCAGTGTTGAGTCTATGGTGCAGTGTTGAGTCTAGGTGCAGTGTTGAGTCCATGGTGCAGTGTTGAGTTTAGGTGCAGTGTTGAGTCTATGGGAAGTGTTGAGCCACTTGGCTCCCCACCAGCACCGCCACCTCCTACGGCCAAAGTCAAATTGCAGCTGCGACAGTGGTGGTGGTGGTGGTGGTGGCGGTGGTGTGGTGGTGGCGGTGGTGGCTACGGTGTTGCCACCACAACCGAGGAGGTGGAGAGAACGCGGGAGATTGAAGGCACGGGGCACACGGTCATTCCGTCGGCGCTTCCCGGCACCACGATAAGACTCCGGTGCGGTGGTGGGAGGGAGGGAGTGACGGAGGGAGGCAGGGAAGGAGGGAGGGAGGGAGGGAGTGGAGGGGAGGGGAGGGGAGAGTGGAGGGAGTGGAGGGAGGGGGGAGGGAGGGGGAAGGAGGGAGAGAGGGGAGGGAGTGGAGGGGAGGGAGTGGGGGAGGGATTGGAGGGAGGAGTGGAGGGAGGGAGTGGGGAGGGAGTGGAGGGAGGGAGTGGAGGGAGGGAGTGGGGAGGGAGTGGGGAGGGAGTGGAGGGAGGGAGTGGAAGGGAGGGAGTGGAGGGAGGGAGTGGAAGGGGGAGTGGGGGAGGGAGTGGGGGAGGGAGTGGGGNAGGGAGTGGAGGGGAGGGAGTGGGGGAGGGAGTGGGGGAGGGAGTGGGGGAGGGAGTGGAGGGAGGGAGTGGAGGGAGGAGTGGGGGAGGAGTGGAGGGAGGAGTGGAAGGGAGTGAGGNGAGGGAGGGAGTGGAGGGGAGGGAGTGGAGGGGAGGGAGTGGAGGGGAGTGAGGCGGGGAGGGAATGGAGTGGAGGGAGGCAGGAGGGAGTGGAGAGAGTGAGGCGGGGAAGGGAGCGAAGGAGGGGGATGGAGGGAGGCAGGGATGGAGGGGAGGGAGTGGAGGAGGGAGGGAATGGAGTGGCGGGGAGGGGTGGAGAGACAGTGGAAGGGAGGGAGGGGAGGGAGTGAGGCGTCACTCACTCAGTATTCCTGAGCGAGCACTTTCAACATTTGTTTGTTGTTTGTTTGTCGTTTGTTTGTCGCTGCGGTGGACAGCCTCCAGGGCGAGCGACAGACAGGGTGAGAGAGAGTGAGCGAGAGAGAGAGAGAGAGTGGGCGAGAGAGTGAGCGAGAGAGTGAGCGAGTGAGAGAGTGGGTGAGAGAGCGAGAGAGAGAGAGAGAGAGTGAGCGAGAGAGTGAGNGAGTGANAGAGTGGGCGAGAGAGTGAGCGAGAGAGAGAGTGGGGAGAGAGTGGGCGAGAGAGTGAGCGAGAGAGAGAGTGGGCGAGAGGGTGAGTGAGCGAGAGAGAGAGTGGGCGAGAGGGTGAGGAGCGAGAGAGTGAGCGAGCGAGAGAGTGGGCGAGTGAGCGAGAGAGAGAGTGGGCGAGAGGNTGAGCGAGCGAGAGAGTGAGAGAGAGAGTGGGCGAGGAGCGAGAAGAGNGTGGGCGAGAGGAGAGAGAGAGTGGGCGGAGGGGTGAGCGGAGAGGAAGTGGGCGAGAGGGTGAGTGAGCGAGNGAGAGAGTGGGCGAGAGGGTGAGCGGCGAGAGGGAGCGAGAGGTGGGCGACGAGAGAGTGGGCGAGAGAGTGAGNGATGGGNGAGTGAGCGAAGAGAGAGTGAGCGAGGAGTGGCGATGAGAGCAGAGAGGAGGTGGGCGAGAGAGTGAGCGAGCATGAGCGAGCGAGAGAGAGATGGGCGAGAGAGTGAGAGAGTGGGCGAGAGAGGTGAGAGAGTGGGCGAGTGAGCGAGCGAGAGAGTGGAGCAAGAGAGAGAGTGGGCGGAGTGAGACGAGAGAGAGAGTGGGCGAGTGNGCGAGAGAGAGGTGGGCGAGGAGCAAGAGAGGAGTGGGCGAGAGAGCGAGAGAGAGAGTGGGCGAGTGCAGCGGAAGAGAGAGAGTGGGGAGAGGAAGGAGGCTGGGGAGAGAGCGAGAGAGAGAGTGGGCAGAGGGAGAGAGGGGCGGGGGAGCGGGAGGGAGCGAGAGTGATGGGCAGAGGAGAGGAGAGAGTGGGCGAGAGGGGAGGGAGCGATGAGCGANAGAGAATGGAGTGACGGCGAGTGAGCGAGAGAGAGAGTGGCGAGCGAGAGGCGAGCGGAGAGGAGTGGGCGAGGAGAGGGATAGCGAGGAGAGAGTGGCGAGAGAGTGGGCGAGTGGGCGAGTGAGAGAGAGAGTGGGCGAGTGAGCGAGAGAGAAGTGGGGAGTGAGCGAGAGGAGAGTGGGCGAGTGAGAGAGAGAGTGGGCGAGGAGCGAAGAGAGAGTGGGGAGTTTGAGGAGAGAGAGAGTGGGGAGTGAGCGAGAGAGAGTGGCGAGTGAGCGAGAGAGAGAGTGAGCGAGCGAGAGCGAGCGAGCGAGCGACGAGAGTGGGCGAGCGAGAGACGAGAGGATGGGCGAGTGAGAGAGCGATGGCGAGTGGGCGAGTGAGCGAGAAGAGAGTGGGCGAGAGAGTGGGCGAGCGAGCGAGCGGGCGAGCGGGCGAGCGGGCGAGAGGTGGGGGTTCACATAAAGCAAAGTTATTAAAAAANTTACGAAATGATGAACGAAGCAAAGTGCCGGATACACCGAGCATCTTCTTGTTTCCACTGATTCCACTGATCGTAAAAAAAAAGAGAGCGAGCGAGCTCGGGAAGGGGTAAGGAGAGGGAGGAGCAGAGCATGCTTCTTTGTACGGAGAAAGTAGCACAGATTGATTTTGTTGCACGTAAAATTTTTAATTTAAAAAGGGGGGGGGGGGGAGCACATAAAGCAAAGCAATGAAAAAAACCGAAATGATGAACGAAGCAAAGTGCCGACTACACCGAGCATCTTCTTGTTTCCGCTGATCGTAAGAAAAAGAGAGATGGGAGAGCGTGAGGGCCAGAGAGAGAGAGTGGGTGAGAGAGAGAGCTGGTGAGAGAGCGGGTGAGAGAGAGAGANCTGGTGAGCGAGAGGGTGAGCGAGCGGGTGAGAGAGCGAGCGGCGAGAGAGAGAGCGGGCGAGAGAGATAGCGAGAGAGAGCGAGCGGGTGAAAGAGCGAGCGGGCAAGAGAGTGAGCGGACGAGCGAGAATGAGAGAGAGCGGGTGAGTGAGAGAGAGCGAGAGAGAGAGTGGGTGAGAGAGAGCGGGTGAGCGGGTGAGAGAGAGCGGGAATGAGAGAGAGCGGGTGAGTGAGAGAGCGAGCGGGTGAGAGAGCGAGGGGTGAGCGATGGGAGTGAGCGGACGAGCGAGAATGAGAGAGAGCGGGTGAGCATGAGAGAGAGCGGGTGAGAGCGAGCGGGTGAGCGTGTGAGAGAGAGCGAGAGAGAGCGGATGAGAGAGAGAGCGAGCGGGTGAGAGAGCGAGGGGTGAGCGGGGAGTGAGCGGAGAGCGAGAATGAGAGAGCGGGTGAGCAGAGAGAGAGCGGGTGAGAGCGAGCGGGTGAGCGTGTGAGAGAGAGAACGAGTGAGAGAGCGAGAGAGAGTGAGAGAGAGCGAGGGCAGTGAGCGGACGAGCGAGAATGAGAGAGCGAGCGATCGAGCCGCCCCCACTCCCCCTCTCTAAATGAACACGTGAGAGAGACCCCGCCGGTCTCGAATGGCGAACTGTTGAACCGTGGCGGGGAAGGATTGAGGCCATCACGTACTTTACTACGCGTCTCTTCGTACTCATTGACATGTAAATTTTGTCTCTAACCCCTCCCTCTGTCTGCCTCCGCCCCCCCTCTGTCTATTTAAGGCCACCCACAGAGACGATCACCCCTCTCTGTGCCTGTGTTGCTCTCTCTCTGTATCTTGGTGATATCTGTCTGCTTATATGTCTGTCTGTAGTTTTGTGGTTATATTCTATGTCGCTATTTCATTTATGCCTGACGACGATGATTGCTTGTGTTGCAATCGAAACGTCGTAGTATGCTATTATTTAATTTATTATTTTATCTTATACGTGACTTTACCGAAAGAACGAAGAATATACCACCAGAAGCTTAACGTCGAGCGGCTGTTGCTGAGACACCATTGTTTAATTTCGCAGATGTCCTGGCCGTGTCATTGTTGATTCTAAATATGAATTCCCGCAGCGTGTCAAGAATTGTTTTCAGGGAGGGATATTCAGTTTGTGAGTTGTGTGTGGCCATGGCAAGCAGGCTGGTCTCCCATGACATTACCCCACCCCCTGGCAGTGGTCGCAACCGGGTACCCGTACCCGTACCCTACCCGATACCCGGCTGGGTACGGGTACCCGTTTGCGACCTGGTGCAGCCGGGTACGGGTAAGCCGTGAGTCACTGGTGAGTCACCGTTTGTCACTCATTTCCCAACGTCTTGTCTCTTCTCACAATTCAAGTTCCTAGAATCAACCCACCTGCGCCTGCAACATGGTTTCATCCCAGAGTCGCAATCGTACCGGCCCTACCCGTACCCGGCCGGTACGGGGCCGGGTANCGGGTAGGGTACGGGTACGGCCTCCTTTACGGGTAAAATATNGTAGTGGTTTTTCACCCTTTGTCGACTTTATACGGCCATGTACGGGTATGCCGCAATCTGATAATGGTTTCACTGTCCTTGAAGTCACCGGTATTTGCACCATACTCATTGCCCATACTCAACACTGCACCNTAGACTCAACACNGCCCACAGACTCAACACTGCACCCGACTCAACNCTGCACCACNGACTAACACTGCACCACAAGACTCAACCCACAGACTCAACACTGCACCCGTCAACACTGCACCACGATAGCCGACTACTGGTAACCTGCACCATCGACTCAACACTGCACGATCAACACTGCACCATAGACCANCCTGCACCACAGATCAACATACAGACTCAACACTGCACCATATCAACTGCTACAACACTGNACACCACTGTACAAGACTCAACACTGTCAATAGACTCAACACTACCAGTCAACANTGCAACAAAACGCACCATANACTCAAATAATAGTAATGATATCCACTGCCCTTCAACATGCCATAGACTCAACACAGCCCATATACTCAACACTGCACCATAGACTCAACACTGCCCCATAGACTCAACACTGCACATACACTCAACACTGCACCACAGACTCAACACTGCACCACGACTCAACACGCACCACAGACTCAACACTGCACCAGACTCAACACTGCACCATAACTCAACACTGCCCATAGACTCAACACTGCACAACCACTCAACACTCCCCACAGACTCAACACTGCCCATAGACTCAACACTGCACCATAGACTCAACACTGCACATAGACTCAACACTGCCCATAGACTCAACACTGCACCATAGACTCAACACTGCACCATAGACTCAACACTGCACCAGACTCAACACTGCACCATAGACTCAACACTGCACCATAGACTCAACACTGCACCATAGATCAACACTGCACTATAGACTCAACACTGCACTGCATAGACTCAACACTGCACCATAGACTCAACACTGCACCATAGACTCAACACTGCCCATAGACTCAACACTGCCCATAGACTCAACACTGCACCATAGACTCAACACTGCCCATAGACTCAACACTGCACCATAGACTCAACACTGCCCATAGACTCAACACTGCCCATAGACTCAACACTGCCCATAGACTCAACACTGCACCATAGACTCAACACTGCCCACAGACTCAACACTGCACCACAGACTCAACACTGCACCATAGACTCAACACTGCCCATAGACTCAACACTGCACCACAGACTCAACACGCCCATAGACGCAACACTGCACCATAGACTCAACACTGCACCATAGACTCAACACTGCACCAGACTCAACACTGCCCATAGACTCAACACTGCACATACACTCAACACTGCACCACAGACTCAACAGACTCAACACTGCCCACAGACTCAACACTGCACCACAGACTCAACACACTCAACACTGCCCATAGACTCAACACTGCACCATAGACTCAACACTGCACCATCGACTCAACACTGCACACATACTCAACACTGCACCACAGACTCAACACTGCACCACAGACTCAACACTGCACCACAGACTCAACACTGCACCACAGACTCAACACTGCACCACAGACTCAACACTGCACCACAGACTCAACACTGCACCATAGACTCAACACTGCACCAGACTCAACACTGCACATAGACTCAACACTGCACCATAGACTCAACATTGCACCGTAGACTCAACACTGCCATATACTCAACACTCCACCATAGACTCAGCAATGCACCATAGACTCAACACTGCACCATAGACTCAACACTGCCCATAGACTCAACACTGCACCAGACTCAACACTGCACCATAGACTCAACACTGCACATACACTCAACACTGCCCACACACTCAACACTGCACCACAGACTCAACACTGCACCACAGACTCAACACTGCACCACAGACTCAACACTGCACCATAGACTCAACACTGCCATAGACTCAGCAATGCACCATAGACTCAACACTGCCCATATACTCAACACTCCACCATAGACTCAGCAATGCACCATAGACTCAACACTGCACCATAGACTCAACACTGCCCATATACTCAACACTGCACCATAGACTCAGCAATGCACCATAGACTCAACACTGCCATAGACTCAACACTGCACCATAGACTCAACACTGCACCATAGACTCAACACTGCACCACAGGCTCAACACTGCACCACAGACTCAACACTGCACCACAGACTCAACAGACTCAACACTGCACCACAGACTCAATAGACTCAACACTGCACCATAGACTCAACACTGCACCATAGACTCAACACTGCCATAGACTCAGCACTGCACCATAGACTCAGCACTGCACCATAGACTCAACACTGCCCATAGACTCAACACTGCCCATAGACTCAACACTGCCCATAGACTCAACACTGCACATTGACTCAACACTGCCCATAGACTCAACACTGCACCATAGACTCAACACTGCCCATAGACTCAACACTGCACACAGACTCAACACTGCACACAGACAACACTGCACCATAGACTCAACACTGCACACAGACTCAACACTGCACCATAGACTCAACACTGCACCATAGACTCAACACTGCACATAGACTCAACACTGCACCATAGACTCAACACTGCCCACAGACTCAACACTGCACCACAGACTCAACACTGCACCATAGACTCAACACTGCCCATAGACTCAACACTGCACCATAGACTCAACACTGCCCGTAGACTCAACACTGCACCATAGACTCAACATGCCCGTAGACTCAACACTGCACCATAGACTCACACTGCCCGTAGACTCAACACTGCCCATAGACTCAACACTGCCATAGACTCAACACTGCCCAGACTCAACACTGCCCATAGACTCAACATTGCACCGTAGACTCAACACTGCACCACAGACTCAACACTGCCCATAGACTCAACACTGCACCATAGACTCAACACTGCACCATAGACTCAACACTGCACCATAGACTCAACACTGCCACAGACTCAACACTGCACCACAGACTCAACAATAGACTCAACACTGAGACTCAACACTGCCCACAGACTCAACACTGCACCATAGACGCAACACTGCACCATAGACTCAACACTGCACCATAGACTCAACACACTCAACACTGCACATAGACTCAATACACTCAACACTGCACCACAGACTCAACAGACTCAACACACTCAACACTGCACCACNGACTCAACACTGCCCATAGACTCAACACTGCACCGTAGACTCAACACTGCCCACAGACTCAACACTGCCCACAGACTCAACACTGCCCACAGACTCAACACTGCACCACAGACTCAACACTGCCCATAGACTCAACACTGCACCATAGACTCAACACTGCCCATAGATTCAACACTGCCCACAGACTCAACACTGCACCACAGACTCAACACTGCCACAGACTCAACACTGCACCACAGACTCAACACTGCACCATAGACTCAACACTGCACCATAGACTCAACACTGCACCATAGACTCAACACTGCCCATAGACTCAACATTGCACCAGACTCAACNCTGCCCATAGACTCAACATTGCACATAGACTCAACACTGCCCATAGACTCAACACTGCACCATAGACTCAACACTGCACCACAGACTCAATGCACCATAGACTCAACACTGCACCACGACTCAACACTGCCCACAGCCTCAACACTGCCCACGACTCAACACTGCCCATAGACTCAACACTGCCCATAGACTCAACACTGCACCACAGACTCAACACTGCACCACAGACTCAACACTGCACCATAGACTCAACACTGCACCACAGACTCAACACTGCACACAGACTCAACACTGCACATAGACTCAACACTGCACCATAGACTCAACACTGCACCATAGACTCAACACTGCACCACAGACTCAACACTGCACCATAGACTCAGCACTACTTCGTCAAAATCTTCTGCAGTCGTTTACACATCAACATCGCTGTTAATTTTCGCGAAATCTAAATGTCCCGGCAGTGTCATCAAGGAGGAGAGCGCGTTGTAATTACACGTGTTTAATGACACGCTTTCCTTTTCACGGTTCTGTTATGACGACGACGATGACAACCATCTCGTAATGGGGGGGGGGGGGGAGATGGTGTTGTAAGCGCTTAGAAGAGAGAACTCTCACGGGCTTTCGAACGATTTTAAAAATCAATCGGCGGACGTGAACGCATTTCTCTCGGAAGACGCCGGTTTTAAAATCGAACGCGGCAAAAGAATCGACGGTGGAGTTCGTTGAGTCTTCTTGGTTCTTTCGGTAAAGTCACGTAGAAGGGAAATAATAAAATAATAAAAATCAAACATAATTAAATACAATTCTCACGACGTTTCGGCCACAACGCAAGCAGCCGTCCTCAGGTGAAGAACAGGTCTGTCGGAAAGACAGCGTCTGAATGAACACCACCAGGCTTGGCATATACGCTGCCAAGCTTGGTGGTGTTCATTCAGACGCTGTCTTTAGTATATGCCAAGCTTGGTGGTGTTCATTCAGACGCTGTCTTTTAGTATATGCCAAGCTTGGTGGTGTTCATTCAGACGCTGTCTTTCCGTATATGCCAAGCTTGGTGGTGTTCATTCAGACGCTGTCTTTCTGTCTATGCCAAGCTTGGTGGTGTTCATTCAGACGCTGTCTTTCCGTATATGCCAAGCTTGGTGGTGTTCATTCAGACGCTGTCTTTCCGTATATGCCAAGCTTGGTGTTGTTCATTCAGACGCTGTCTTTCTGTCTATGCCAAGCTTGGTGGTGTTCATTCAGACGCTGTCTTTNCGTATATGCCAAGCTTGGTGGTGTTCATTCAGACGCTGTCTTTCCGTATATGCCAAGCTTGGTGGTGTTCATTCAGACGCTGTCTTTCTGTATATGCAAGCTTGGTGGTGTTCATTCAGACGCTGTCTTCCGTATATGCCAAGCTTGGTGGTGTTCAGACGCTGTCTTTTCGTATGTGCCAAGCTGTATATGCAAGCTTGGTGGTGTTCATTCAGACGCTGTCTTTCCGTATATGCCAAGCTTGGTGGTGTTCATTCAGACGCTGTCTTTTCGTATGTGCCAAGCTTGGTGGTGTTCATTCAGACGCTGTCTTTCCGTATATGCCAAGCTTGGTGGTGTTCATTCAGACGCTGTCTTTCCGTATATGCCAAGCTTGGTGGTGTTCATTCAGACGCTGTCTTTCCGTATATGCCAAGCCTGGTGGTGCTCATTCAGACGCTGTCTTTCCGACAGACCTGTTCTTCACTGAGGTGGTGTTCACGCTGCTTGCGTTGTGCCAAACGTCGTGGAATTGATTCNATNACGTTTTATTAGACGCTGTCTTTATTATTTCATTATCTCCCTTCTACGTGANGACTTTCCGAAAGAACCAAGAAGATGAATCCCTGCAGTCACGAAAGCTTTAAATCGAAATTTGGTTGAGTNTGCTCTTTCATTCTTTTTATTCTTTATTTTCCTCTCTCTCGTTTTCTCTCTCTCCCTTTCCTNTCTCTTTGTGTCTCTCTTTTTAGTTTTCTCTCTCTCTCTGTCTTTCCGTTTCGCCACGCGTCGCCGTGCAGCAAACCTCTTTGCGCGTTTGCTGTTCTTGTTCGGGTGGGGNCGGCAGCAGCGGTGGGGAGAACCGGCGTTCAATTAGAGTCGATTTTTAAAAATCCTTTATTTAATTCGCTTGCTTCTACTTGCTTGCGTGCTTGCTTGCGTGCTTGCTTGCATGCTTACGACCGTCAAACCTTTCGGTCGTTTTTTAACCCACTTCCGTGATCTCGAGCTGACATTTTCACACACTCGTTGTGCTGACAATTAATGTTCGTTTTTTTTCCAAAATTTACATTGTTTAGGCAANTTTATTTAATTACCAATTGTTTAATACTGGCAGCAATCATCTGACCCATAGGTGGCAGCCATCTCAAGCCAGAGGACGAGAGGACTCTAGCCGCACGCATATAAAGGATTTAGATGAAAAACTTTGTTTTTACGGGTTTACTTATGTACCCGTCCATTTGAGTCATTACTCGTGGGCCTGTGGCCACACATCTGTGGCACCCGTAAACCCGCCTGCCGCGCGGATTTAACAGCGTGTAGTATATAGAGTGTAGTGTAAGTGNATATAGTGTAGTGTNTANGTAATATAGTAGTGTATAATAGTAGTGTAGTGTAGTGGTATATATAGTGTAGTGTATAGGTAGTATATAGTAGTGTAGTTANAGTAATATAGTGTATTTAGTAGTTATAGTGTATAGTAGTGTATATGTAGTGTATAGTCGTAGTGTATAGTAGTGTAGGTATGTGTAGTGTATAGTAGTATATAGTTTAGGTGTATAAGTGTATAGTGTAGTAGTGTGTAGTGTATAGTGTAGTATATAGTAGNGTAGTATAGTAATGTATAGTGTATNGTATAGTTTAGTAGTGTATAGTGTAGTGTATAGTAGTGTAGTGTAGTGTAGTATGTAGTGTAGTGTATAGTGTAATGTATAGTGTAGTTAATAGTAGTTTATAGTAGTGTATAGTGTAGTGTATAGTATAGTGTAGTTGTAGTGTAGTGTATAGTAGTATGTGTGTAGTGTATAGTAGTGTGTAGTGTATAGTGTAGTGTAGTAGTGTAGTGTATAGTGTAGTGTGTAGTGTAGTGTATAGTGTAGTATAGTAGTGTAGTGTAGTGTAAGTGTAGTGTAGTAGTGTATAGTGTAGTAGTAGTGTAGTAGTGTATAGTGTAGTAGTGTATAGTGTAGTGTATAGTGTAATGTATAGTGTAGTTAAATAGTTATGTAGTGTAGTTGTAGTGTATAGTGTTATCGAGTGTATGTAGNATAGTAGTGTATTTAATAGTGTTAGTGTGTTGTATTAGTACGTGTTATGTATCGTTAGATATAATATATTGTTTATATGTATTAATAGGTTGTTGGGTGTAATAGTAGTGGTGGGTAGTGTTGTAGCTGTAGGTAGGTATAAGTTTAGTGTATAGTGTAGTAATGTAGTGATAATGTAGGTGTGTATAGTAGTAATAGTATNTGAGTGAGAGGAGGTGGTGTTGAGAGTGTGAGGTAGTAGTGATAGTATAGAGGTAGTGTAGTGTANCGGTAGTAGTAGTGGTGNGTAGTGATAGTGNACTGATAGTGAGAGTGATAGNGTAGNAGTGTATATGTAGNAGTGGTAGGGTAGTGATATTAGNGATGATCAAATGTGGTTNACTTCCCGTCGCACCCCTGTAGGCGAGGCTCTCTAGCCACCGCGACATAGACCACAACATGTAGTATCAATATCCATTGTTAATAGTATTCAGTGAGTTGGGGTGGAAAAGACGGGTCCTTCGCGTACGAATCAAGCTAGATGACACATCTCACGGCCGCCGTGGAAACCATGCCGATGAGAGGAGGCGGTTTTCACCTATACAGCAGAGGTGGGATCGAACCACGACCTGCCGCGTACGGGCGAGGTAGTTAACATCTCATAGCCACCGTGATGATGATGATAGAGAGACAGACTCCAAATATACAGCAGCAGGCGTCGTCAGAGGTCGGATCGAAACCACGACCTCCTGCGTACGGGGCGAGGTAGATAACATCTCGCCACCGTGATGATGATGATGAGAGAGACGCAGACTCTAAATATACAGCAGAGTTGGGATCGAACCCACGACCTCCTGTATACCAGGCGAGGTAGATAACATCTCGTAGCCACCGTGATGATGATGATAGAGAGACAGACTTCAAATATACAGCGGCGGTGTCGTCAGAGTTGGGATCGAACCCACGACCTCCTGTAGACCAGGCGAGGTAGTCAACATCTCGTGATGATGATGATGAGAGAGAGACGCAGACTCCAAATATACAGCCAGGCGTCGTCAGGGTCGGATCGAACCCACGACCTCCTGTAGACCAGGCGAGGTAGTTAACATCTCGCCACCATGATGATGATGATGAGGAGAGACACACAGACTCCAAATATACAGCAGCAGGCATCGTCAGGGGTCGTGAATAAAACCCACGACCTCCTGCCGTGCGGAGGCAAGCGGCGTAGCCTTTATGGGTGCCACAGATGTTGTGGCCACAGGCCACCAGTGAATTACTACAATTAAGCGGGAGGAATCCTGACTCTGATTGAACGCCTGCTTCCACCCCACACTCCAAACCCGAGCAGCAACCGCGTGAAAGAGGCTTTTTGGCACGGCTGGAGCGCAGCCGATTTAATGCCCCCCCCCACTGCCCCGTGCGGCGTGGACGATTCGCGGAGAGAGAGAGAAAAGTACCCNGCCGTTGATTCTGTGACGCGTTTGATTTAAAAAAGCAGTGATAGCAGTTGTGGCAGCAGTATCAGCAGTAGTAGCAGCAGAAGTAGGGGCAGTATCAGCAGTAGTACCATCAGCAGCAGTAGTCGCAGCAGCAGTAGTAGCAGCAGTAGTAGTAGCGGTAGCTGCACCATAGACTCAACACTGCACCATAGACTCAACACTGCACCATAGACTCAACACTGCACCATAGACTCAACACTGCACCATAGACTCAACACTGCACCATAGACTCAACACTCCCATAGACTCAACACTGCCCATAGACTCAACACTGCACCATAGACTCAACCATGCACCATAGACTCAACACTGCCTATAGACTCAACACTGCACTGTAGACTCAAAACTGCACCATAGAATCAACACTGCCCATAGACTCAACACTGCACCATAGACTCAACACTGCCCATAGACTCAACACTGCACCATAGACTCAACACTGCCATAGACTCAACACTGCACCATAGACTCAACACTGCCCATAGACTAGACTCAACACTGCACCATAGACTCAACACTGCACCATAGACTCAACACGCACCATAGACTCAACACTGCACCATAGCCTCTACACTGCACAATAGACTCAACACTCCGCACCTCCGATTAGAACGGTTGGCTACGTACACTTGACCTTGACACCTGGAGCAGCGTGCGTGCGAGTGCAACCTGTACAGCGCTCCTCGACTTACGTCGGGTTACGTTCCTGGAAAAGGCCCNGTGAATCGAAACGACGTCAGTCGAGATGGGTTCACAATGGACGGGCTGCGTGTCGGGTGGTGGCGGGTTTAACGACACGTTTATTTACGCGGTGTTCCCCAAAAAACCCATGTTATGTACAAAAAANTTAACCCGTAAAAAACTTTTTCACTATAAATCCTTTATATGCGTGGCGGCTAGAGTCCTCTCATCCTCTGGCTTGAGATGGCTGCCATCTATGGGTCAGATGATTGCATTGCACCATTAAGCAATTGGTAATTAAATCTAATTTTTTTTCCTAAAAAGTGTAAAATTATGGAAAAACATTTTCACGAAAATAAATTGTCACGCACAACGAGTCTGTGTGCAAAATGTCAGCTCGATTGGATCACGGGAAGTGGGTTAAAAAACGACCGAAAGATTTGCACGGTCGTAAGCGCGCAAGCAAGCAAGCGAACTTAATGTAAAGGATTTAAAAATAGCAGATTTAATTGATGAATTACCAATGGTACGTAAGGTGGTACAATAATAGCGTTGTTAGGAAGCTCCTGCTTCAATATTTTCGCAATGTCCCCGGCTTATTTGGAGGACTGGTTTACAGCGATGATATAAGGCGGGAGCGGGGCGGGGATTATGTTCCTGACTGAGCGTCTGCTACTTTTTTAATAGATATGAATATCCATAATACAGATATTAATATAACAATAATATATCATATTTGATTTAAAGCTTTCGTGACTGCAGGGATTCATCTTCTTGGTTCTTTCGGTAAAGTCACGTAGAATGGAAATAATAAAATAATAAAATACATAATAAAATAATTCTCACGACGTTTCGGCCACAACGCAAGCAGCCGTCTCAGGTGAAGAACAGTCTGTCGGAAAGACAGCGTCTGAATGAACACCACCAAGCTTGGCATATACGCTGCCAAGCTTGGTGGTGTTCATTCAGACGCTGTCTTCTGTATATGCCAAGCTTGGTGGTGTTCATTCAGATGCTGTCTTCTGTATATGCCAAGCTTGGTGGTGTTCATTCAGACGCTGTCTTTCCATATATGCCAAGCTTGGTGGTGTTCATTCAGACGCTGTTTTTTCGTATATGCCAAGCTTGGTGGTGTTCATTCAGACGCTGTTTTTTCGTATATGCCAAGCTTGGTGGTGTTCATTCAGACGCCGTCTTTCCATATATGCCAAGCTTGGTGGTGTTCATTCAGACGCTGTCTTTCCATATATGCCAAGCTTGGTGGTGTTCATTCAGACGCTGTCTTTCCGTATATGCCAAGCTTGGTGGTGTTCATTCCAACGCAAGCAGCCGTCCTCAGGTGAAGAACAGGTCTGTCGATAAGACACAGTCTGAATGGCTGCTTGCGTTGTGGCCGAAACGTCGTGAGAATTATTTTATTATGTTTTATTTGTATTATTTTATCATTTCCATTCTACGTGGTGACTTTACCGAAAGAACCAAGAAAAATAATTTATCGTGTCTAATTGGCTACCTTCTTTGTCAGCGTCTCTCCTGTCCAACCTACAACAGTCTTTTCCCAATATTCTGCACAGGGGAATCTCAGGTGATGGTCCATGTAGCTTATCAGGTGATGATCCACGTGGCATCTCAGGTGATGAATCACGTGGCATCTCAGGTGATGAATCACGTGGTGTGTCAGGTGATGAACCACGTGGCATCTCAGGTGATGAATCACGTGGCATCTCAGGTGATGAATCACGTGGCATCTCAGGTGATGAATCACGTGGTGTGTCAGGTGATGATCCACGTGGCATCTCAGGTGATGAATCACGTGGTGTGTCAGGTGATGAGCCACGTGGTGTGTCAGGTGATGAACCACGTGGCATCTCAGGTGATGAATCACGTGGCATCTCAGGTGATGAATCACGTGGCGTCTTAGGTGATGAACACGTGGCATCTCAGGTGATGATCCACGTGGCATCTCAGGTGATGAACACGTGGCATCTCAGGTGATGAACACGTGGCATCTCAGGTGATGAACCACGTGGTGTGTCAGGTGATGAATCACGTGGTGTGTCAGGTGTTGAACCACGTGGTGTGTCAGGTGTTGAACCACGTGGTGTGTCAGGTGATGAATCACGTGGCGTGTCAGGTGATGAACACGTGGTGTGTCAGGTGTGAACCACGTGGTGTGTCAGGTGATGAATCACGTGGTGTGTCAGGTGATGAACCACGTGGTGTGTCAGGTGATGAACACGTGGTGTGTCAGGTGATGAACCACGTGGTGTGTCAGGTGTTGAACCACGTGGTGTGTCAGGTGATGAATCACGTGGTGTGTCAGGTGATGAACCACGTGGTGTGTCAGGTGATGAACCACGTGGTGTGTCAGGTGATGAACCACGTGGTGTGTCAGGTGATGAACCACGTGGCATCTCAGGGATGAACCACGTGGTGTGTCAGGTGATGACCACGTGGCATCTCAGGTGATGAACCACGTGGTGTGTCAGGTGATGACCACGTGGCGTGTCAGGTGATGACCACGTGGTGTGTCAGGTGATGAATCACGTGGCATCTCAGGTGATGAACCACGTGGTGTGTCAGGTGATGAACCACGTGGTGTGTCAGGTGATGAACACGTGGTGTGTCAGGTGATGAACCACGTGGTGTGTCAGGTGATGAACCACGTGGCATCTCAGGTGATGAACCACGTGGTGTGTCAGGTGATGAACCACGTGGCATCTCAGGTGATGAACCACGTGGTGTGTCAGGTGATGAACCACGTGGTGTGTCAGGTGATGAACCACGTGGTGTCTCAGGTGATGAATCACGTGGTGTGTCAGGTGATGAACCACGTGGTGTGTCAGGTGATGAACCACGTGGCGTCTCAGGTGATGAATCACGTGGTGTGTCAGGTGATGAACCACGTGGTGTGTCAGGTGATGAACCACGTGGTGTCTCAGGTGATGAATCACGTGGTGTGTCAGGTGATGAATCACGTGGTGTGTCAGGTGATGAACCACGTGGCATCTCAGGTGATGAATCACGTGGTATCTCAGGTGATGAACCACGTGGTGTGTCAGGTGATGAACCACGTGGCATCTCAGGTGATGAACCACGTGGTGTGTCAGGTGATGAACCACGTGGTGTGTCAGGTGATGAACCACGTGGTGTGTCAGGTGATGAACCACGTGGTGTGTCAGGTGATGAACCACGTGGCATCTCAGGTGATGAACCACGTGGTGTGTCAGGTGATGAACCACGTGGCATCTCAGGTGATGAACCACGTGGCATCTCAGGTGATGAACCACGTGGTGTGTCAGGTGATGAACACGTGGTGTGTCAGGTGATGAATCACGTGGTGTGTCAGGTGATGAACCACGTGGTGTATCAGGTGATGAACCACGTGGCGTCTCAGGTGATGAACCACGTGGCATCTTAGGTGATGAATCACGTGGTGTGTCAGGTGATGACCACGTGGTGTGTCAGGTGATGAACCACGTGGTGTGTCAGGTGATGAATCACGTGGTGTGTCAGGTGATGAACCACGTGGTGTATCAGGTGATGAACCACGTGGCGTCTCAGGTGATGAACCACGTGGCGTCTCAGGTGATGAACCACGTGGCATCTTAGGTGATGAATCACGTGGTGTGTCAGGTGATGCACCACGTGGTGTGTCAGGTGATGAACCACGTGGCATCTCAGGTGATGAACCACGTGGCGTGTCAGGTGATGAACCACGTGGCATCTCAGGTGATGAATCACGTGGTGTGTCAGGTGATGAACCATGTGGCATCTCAGGTGATGAACCACGTGGCATGTCAGGTGATGAACCACGTGGTGTGTCAGGTGATGAACCACGTGGTGTGTCAGGTGATGAACCACGTGGTTTGCAACATTGGTTGGTTGCTCAGAAAACCCCCCGTGGTTTCACGGGGCCGGCTCGCAGCGACAGGCCCTCCCCAACTTTTCTTCTTTGTCCATGTTCCTTGTCAGCTCCGTGGACGGTAAGCTAGGGACGACCTTTCCGTCGGTCAGCCCATTTTTAAGGAGGTTACATTTATGAGGGTGGGAGGAGGGGACTGAAATGTAAAGAAAAAATTGCTCGGAATGCGCAAAGGGCATCTCTTCTCTAAGGCACGCAAGCCGCGTGTGCCGAGCCGGTGACTAATTGGCCACCTGATGCTTCCATGACACAAACGCTGCCGTAATTGGCCGTGTCGGGTTGGCGGCGGTGGTGGCGGCGGTGGGTTTAACAACACATTTATATTTACGCGCTCGAACCTGAAGAACACCTGTTATGGATAACACCGAACGCTGCTGCTGCTGCTACTGCTGTAGCTGTTACTACTGCAGTGTGGTGTTTAGTCACGCGGACAACTTCGTATTTTTCTCCTGTGTCACTTTATTCCAGAGGTCGCAACCGGGTACCCGATACCCGTACCCTACCCGATACCCGGCTACCCGTACCCAGCCGGGTACGGGTAGCCGGGTACCCGTTTGCGACCCTGGTGCGGCCGGGTACGGGTAGGCCGTGAGTCACTGGTGAGTCACCGTTTGTCACTCATTTCCCAACGTCTTGTCTCTTCTCACAATTCAAGTTTCTAGAATCAACCCACCCGCGCCTGCAACATGGCTTCATCCCAGAGGTCGCAATCGGGTACCCGATACCCGTACCCTACCTGTACCCGGCCGCTAGGGTACGGNTACCCGGCGGNTACCCGTTTGCGACCCTGGTGCGGACGGGTACGGGTACGGGTAAGGAATCAAAACCCGTTTGCGACCTCTGCTTTATTCACAGCATCCCACACGGATGCTCCTCTTGTTCAACTCCACGGACTCCGGTCACGAACTCTTCTCTGCTAGCCTGCTACTTCGAGCTCACTCCCTCTCGCTCCGCTAGCCTGTCACGGACTCTCTCTCGTATACTCTGCTAGCTTCTCACCCGCTAGCCTTATCGCACTCGGACTAAAGATTCGATCTCGACCCTGACGCCTGCTGCTGCTGTATATTTGAAGTTTGCGTCTCTCCCTCTCTCTCTCTCATCCTCATCGCCGTGTCTAGGAGATGTTAACTACCTCGCCTGGTACGCAGGAGGTCGTGGGCTCGATCCCGATCCTGACGCCTGTTGTATATTTGGAGTTTGCGTCTCTCTGTCATCATCATCACGGTGGCTAGGAGATGTTGATTATATAGTTGTTGAGGGAAAAACCTAAGGAGCCGGAGAAAATTTAACGTCACCACGAAGAGAGAGAGACGCAGACTCTAAATAGACAGCAGCAGCATCGTCAGGGTTGTAATCGATCCCACGATCTCCTGTAGACCAGGCGAGGTAGTTAACATCTCCTAGCCACCGTGATGATGATGATGATGAGAAAGCCGCAGACTCCAAATATACAGCAGCAGCAGGCATCGTCAGGGTCGGAATTGAACCCACGACCTCCTGTAGACCAGGCGAGGTAGTTAACATCTCCTAGCCACCGTGATGATGATGATGAGAGAGAGACACAGACTCCAAATATACAGCAGCAGGCTTTGTCAGGGTCGGAATTGAACCCACGACCTCCTGTACACCAGGCGAGGTAGTCAACATCTCCTCGCCACTGTGATGATGATGAGAGTGAGAGACGCAGACTTCAAATATACAGCAGCAGCATCAGACATCGTCAGGTTCGGAATCGAACCCAAGACCTCCTGTAGACCAGGCGAGGTAGTCAACATCTCCTAGCCACCACGGCACCCCCTGCTTGTCTCTGATGGAGGCCAATCAGTTTGAAAGACGATGCGTTTTTTTTATTATCATCGGAGCGTGTTTGCATGTTTCTACCACAAGTCCACGTGTGGGTGAATGCAGTACTTGGATTCCTTGCGGAAGGTGTCATCCGTTTGGTCTTTGAGAACATCTTACACACAACCTACCTGTTTTATTGCCAGAAAGGTACTGGCAAAAAATGGTATCCAGAGATATTCTTTCGCACCGTACGTAGCCCTCCGTGATCATCAGATGTGCAGTGTTGAGTCTATGGTGCAGTGTTGAGTCTATGGGCAGTGTTGAGTCTATGGGCAGTGGTGAGTCTATGGTGCAGTGTTGAGTCTATGGTGCAGTGTTGAGTCTATGGTGCAGTGTTGAGTCTATGGTGCAGTGTTGAGTCTGTGGTGCAGTGTTGAGTCTATGGTGCAGTGTTTAGTCTATGGTGCAGTGTTGTGTCTATGGTGCAGTGTTGAGTTTATGGCAGTGTTGAGTCTATGGTGCAGTGTTGAGCCTATTGGCAGTGTTGAGTCTATGGTGCAGTGTTGTGTCTATGGTGCAGTGTTGAGTTTATGGCAGTGTTGAGTCTATGATGCAGTGTTGAGCCTATTGTGCAGTGTTGAGTCTATGGTGCAGTGTTGAGTCTATGGTGCAGTGCTGAGTCTATGGTTCAGTGTTGTGTCTATGGTGCAGTGTTGAGTCTATGGGCAGTGTTGAGTCTATGGTGCAGTGTTGAGTCTATGGTGCAGTGCTGAGTCTATGGTTCAGTGTTGTGTCTATGGTGCAGTGTTGAGTCTATGGGCAGTTTTGAGTCTGTGGTGCAGTGTTGAGTCTATGGTCAGCAGTGTTGAGTCTAGGGCAGTGCTGAGTCTATGGGCAGTGTTGAGTCTATGGTGCAGTGTTGAGTCTGTGGGCAGTGTTGAGTCTATGGTGCAGAGTTGAGTCTAGGGGCAGTGCTGAGTCTATGGGCAGTGTTGAGTCTATGGTGCAGTGTTGAGTCTGTGGTGCAGTGTTGAGTCTATGGTGCAGTGTTGAGTCTATGGTGCAGTGTTGAGTCTATGGGCAGTGTTGATTATGGNGCAGTGTTAGTCTATGGGCAGTGTTAGTCTATGGGCAGTGTTAGTTTATGGGCAGTGTTAGTCTATGGGCAGTGTTAGTCTGTGGGCAGTGTTAGTCTATGGGCAGTGTTGTGAGTCTATGGGCAGTGTTAGTCTAAGGGCAGTGTTAGTCTGTGTCAGTGCTAGTCTGTGGTAGCAGTGTTAGTCTATGGGCAGTGCTAGTCTATGGGCAGGTTGACATGGTGCAGTGCTGAGTCTATGGGCACACCAAAAACAATTGCAACTTCTCCCGCAGGTGAAATAATGACTCTATTTTCTGTGGCATTGACGAGCCGCTGGGTTACATCTACAACCACCCNGCCACGCAAAGTTCAAAGGTGAGCTCCTCACATCTTCAACAAAAAAAGCCATTGAAAAAATATTTTTTAATTACTGATCCAAGAGATGTTAACTACCTCGCTTGGTACGCAGGAGGTCGTGGTTTAGATCCTGACCCNTGACAATCCTGCTGCGATTTGATTTCTCTCTCTCATCATCATCATCAGTGGCTAAGATGTTAACTACTCGCCTGGTCTACAGGAGGTCGTGTCAACCTGACCTGATGCCTGCTGTTGTATTGTGGAGTCTGCGTCATCATCATCACGGTGGCTTGGAGATGTTAACTACCTCGCCTGGTCTACAGGAGGTCGTGGTTTCGACTGACCCTGACAATTCCTTGCTGTATATATGGAGTTTGCGTCTCTCTCTCTATCATCATCATACGGTGGCTAGGAGATGTTGACTACCTCGCCTGGTCTACAGGAGATCGTGGGTTCGATCCTGAACCCTAACGCCTGCTGCTGTATATTTGAGTCTGCGTTTCTCTCTCATCACGGTGGCTAGGAGATGTTGACTACCGCCTGGTCTACAGGAGGTCTGTGTCTCTCTCATCTCTCACGGTGGCTAGGAGATGTTAACTACCTCGCCTGGTACGCAGGAGGTCGTGGGTTCGATCCCGACCCTGACGACGCCTGCTGCTGCTGCTGTATATTTGGAGTTTGAATCTCTCTCTCTCTCCCCGTGGTGGGTTTACTCCCCGCTTCGTTTAGAATCAACGTCACCACGCGTTTAGAGATTACTTGGCGCTGTACATTTCCACGCGACGATGACGACGACGACGATGATGATGATGAGCCAGTTGGTTGAGCTATCGTGCAGGAGGTCGTGTTTTCTTTTTGTTTCTTACATCGTTTGGGTGGTCTAGATCGCGCGTGAGTGTGCACATGCCGTGTCGTTAATCACGGCACAACCGCCCCACCACACAGACAAAGACAAAGATCCCCCGTATAGCCTTAATAGACTGTAGGGGCAAGTGCTGTTAGCGAGCACCTATGAAGGCCGCAACGGCACACGAGGGGTGGGTGGCCAGCACCACGCCCGACCGCCTTTGTCTCCTAGTGGCGATGTTTACTACACACACCACCAGGTACTCATTTGAGGCTGAGTCGAACTAGGGAGGCCCAGGACCGGTTCGGATAATCGTCACTGGTGTTTGCCGTGAGCGGAATCGAACCCGGGTCGCCAGGTTCATAGCGCAGCGCGCTAACCACTACACCACCACTCCCCACACACACACACACGCGCACGCACACGCGCACGCAAGGGCCGATCGGTAAGCAAGCTTTGTGTCGCGGTTAATAACAAACGCTGACAGGTTTGGCACTAAAGCGGTTCGTGTGTGTCGGAGAGTGAACAACCCGCGGCAAAGTTTTGCTCTTTCGAGTAGCCGTGGTGGTTTTCTGGAGAGAATGAAAATGGCCGGTGATTCCGGATAAAAACAACAACAAGAGCAAGACAAATAGAATGTGCAGCTCAATACATTTGTGTGGTGGTGGTGGTGGTGTTGATGGTGGTGGTGTAGGTGGTGGTGGTGTTGTTGTAGGTGGTGGTGATGGTGTTGATGTTGGTGGTGTTGATGGTGGTAGTATTTTGGCGGTGGTAGTGGTGTTGGTGCTGGTAGTGGTGTGTTGATGGTGGTAGTGGTGTGTTGATGGTGGTAGTCGTGTTGGTGGTGTTGATGGTGGTGGTGGTGGTGATGGTGTTGGTGGTGGTGGTGATGGTGTTGATGGTGGTGGTGGTGATGGTGGTAGTCGTGTTGGTGGTGGTGGTGTTGATGGTTGTAGTCGTGTTGATGGTTGTAGTCGTGTTGATGGTGGTGGTGGTGTTGATGGTAGTGGTGGTGTTGATGGTAGTGGTGGTGTTGATGGTGGTAGTGGTGGTGATGGTGGTAGTGGTGTTGTTGGTTGTAGTCGTGTTGATGGTGTTGGTGTTGATGGTAGTGGTGGTGTTGATGGTAGTGGTGGTGTTGTGGTGATGGTGGTGTTGATGGTAGTGGTGGTGTTGATGGTAGTGGTGGTGTTGGTGGTGGTAGTGTGTTGATGGTGTGGTGTTGATGGTAGTGGTGGTGTTGATGGTAGTGGTGGTGTTGATGGTGGTAGTGGTGGTGATGGTGGTAGTGGTGTTGTTGGTTGTAGTCGTGTTGATGGTGGTGGTGTTGATGGTAGTGGTGGTGTTGATGGTAGTGGTGGTGGTGGTGGTGGTGGTGGTGTTGATGGTGGTAGTGGTGGTGATGGTGGTAGTGGTGTTGTTGGTTGTAGTCGTGTTGATGGTGGTGGTGTTGATGGTAGTGGTGGTGTTGATGGTAGTGGTGGTGTTGATGGTGATGGTGGTGTTGATGGTAGTGGTAGTGTTGATGGTAGTGGTGGTGTTGATGGTAGTGGTGGTGTTGATGGTGGTAGTGGTGGTGATGGTGGTAGTGGTGTTGTTGGTTGTAGTCGTGTTGATGGTGGTGGTGTTGATGGTGATGGTGGTGTTGATGGTAGTGGTGGTGTTGATGGTAGTGGTGGTGTTGATGGTGATGGTGGTGTTGATGGTAGTGGTGGTGTTGATGGTAGTGGTGGTGGTGGTGGTGGTGGTGGTGTTGATGGTGGTGGTGTTGATNGTGGTGTGTTGATGGTGGTGTTGATGAGTGGTGTTGTTGATGGTGTTCATGGTGGTAGTGGTGTTCATGGTGGTAGTGGTGTTCATGGTGGTAGTGATGTTGGTGGCGGTGGTGATGATGGTGGTGTGGGGAGTGGTGGTGTAGCGGTTGGCACAAGTGCTGTAGTGACATCACCGCCACTAGTGGCGAATGAGGGTTGTTGTTGGGTGGTGGTGGTGGTGTCGCGGTTATCGCTCCTCCGCACCGTGAACCCGGCTATCACCGGAGTTCGTTCCCGCTCACACGGCCAACACCAACACCGGTGACGATTATCTGAACCGTTCCTGGGCCTCCTCCCCTAGGTCGACTTGGCCTCAAATGAGTACCTGGTGCTGTGTGTGTAGTAAACATCGCCACTGGGGAGACAAAGGCGGCCAGCGTGGTGCTGGCCACCCACCCCCTCGTGTGCCACAGTGCCGGTAGCCTTCATAGGTGGTGCTCGCTAACAGCACTTGCCCCTGCAGCCTGTTAGAGGCTACACGGGGATCTTTGTCTTTGGTGGTGCGTCAAGACGCTGCTGCTAATGGGCGGTTGGGAGGCAGTCGCCCTCCAGCAACAACAACGGGGGGGCAGAGGAGCGACGCTCACAACAACGAGCAGAGCGCCGCGGCTAAACACAGAGAGTTGGCACAGTAGGGGGCGCAGGTGGTGCATCTACCAGTCATCTCAGTCGCTCGATCCACAGCACCTGTTGGGTCTGTCCCATAACCACCTGCGCCTAGCCTGGCACAGCGTCAACCCATGGCACTTGATAGGTGTGTCCCGTGACCTGCACCTAGCCTGGCACAGCAGTCAGTCCATGGCACCTGCTGGGTCTGTCCCGTGGCCTCCTCCTGCACCTAGCCTGGCACAGCAGTCAACCCATGGCACCTGCTGGGTCTGTCCCGTGACCTCCGTGCACCTAGCCTGGCACAGCAGTCATCCCATGGCACCTGCTGGGTCTGTCCCGTGACCTCCTCCTGCACCTAGCCTGGCACAGCAGTCAACCCATGGCACCTGCTGGGTCTGTCCCGTGACCTCCTCCTCCTGCACCTAGCCTGGCACAGCAGTCAACCCATGGCACCTGCTGGGTCTGTCCCGTGACCTCCTCCTGCACCTAGCCTGGCACAGCAGTCAACCCATGGCACCTGCTGGGTCTGTCCCGTGACCTCCTCCTGCACCTAGCCTGGCACAGCAGTCATCCCATGGCACCTGCTGGGTCTGTCCCGTGACCTCCTCCTGCACCTAGCCTGGCACAGCAGTCAACCCATGGCACCTGCTGGCTCTGTCCCGTGACCTCCTGCACCTAGCCTGGCACAGCAGTCAGTCCATGGCACCTGCTGGGTCTGTCCCATAACCACCTGCACCTAGCCTGGCACAGCAGTCAACCCATGGCACCTACTGGGTCTGTCCTGTGGCCTCCTGCTGCACCTAGCCTGGCACAGCAGTCAACCCATGGCACCTACTGGGTCTGTCCTGTGGCCTCCTGCTGCACCTAGCCTGGCACAGCAGTCAACCCATGGCACCTACTGGGTCTGTCCCGTGACCTCCTCCTGCACCTAGCCTGGCACAGGAGTCAGTCCATAGTATTTGCCGGTGGTGCGTACATCAACTGCCCAAGTCTCCTTCAGAAGTGGCGCGGGGCGAGATTCATTGCACGGCTCCCACGTGTGCCGACCGCTATCGACAGAATTTACCGAAGCCATGGCTGCCAACACCGCCACCCCCTACCCTCCACACACCCCGTGGAAGTAATTAAACACGATGGGCAAGGCGCTCGCCAAGAGGACGCGCGTAAAACTCGCCGCACTTGATGCGTGCGTGTGTTATGCGTGTGTGTGATGCGTGTGTGTGATGCGTGCGTGTGATGCGTGTGTGTGATGCGTGTGTGATGCGTGCGTGTGATGCGTGTGTGATGCGTGCGTGTGATGTGTGTGTGTGATGCGTGTGTGTGTGTGTGTGTGATGCGTGTGTGATGCGTGCGANTGATGCGTGCGAGTGATGCGTGCGTGTGATGCGCGTGTGTGTGATGCGCGTGTGTGTGATGTGTGTGTGTGTGTGATGCGTGTGTGTGATGCGTGCGTGTGATGCGTGCGTGTGAAGCGTGCGTGTGATGCGTGCGTGTGATGCGTGCGTGTGATGCGTGCGAGTGATGCGTGCGAGTGATGCGTGCGTGTGATGCGCGTGTGTGTGATGCGCGTGTGTGTGATGTGTGTGTGTGTGTGATGCGCGTGCGTGTGATGCGTGCGTGTGATGCGTGCGTGTGATGCGTGCGTGTGAAGCGTGCGTGTGATGCGTGCGTGTGATGCGTGCGTGTGATGCGTGCGTGTGATGCGTGCGAGTGATGCGTGCGTGTGATGCGTGTGTGATGCGTGCGTGTGATGCGTGCGTGTGATGCGTGCGTGTGATGCGTGCGTGTGATGCGTGCGTGTGATGCGTGTGTGTGATGCGCGCGTGTGATGCGCGCGTGTGATGCGCGCGTGTGATGCGTGTTTGTGATGCGCGTGTGTGATGCGCGTGTGTGATGCGCGTGTGTGATGCGTGTGTGTGATGCGTGTTTGTGATGCGCGTGTGTGATGCGTGTGTGTGATGCGTGTGTGATGTGTGTGTGTGATGCGTGTTTGTGATGCGCGTGTGTGATGCGCGTGTGTGATGCGTGTGTGATGTGTGTGTGTGATGCGTGTGTGTGATGCGTGTGTGATGCGTGCGTGTGATGCGTGCGTGTGATGCGTGCGTTTGATGCGTGTGTGTGATGCGTGTGCGTGGTGCGTGTGTGATGCGTGTGTGTGTGATGCGTGCGTGTGATGCGTGCGTGTGATGCGTGCGTGTGATGCGTGCGTGTGATGCGTGCGCGTGATGTGTGTGTGTGATGCGTGTGTGTGATGCGTGTGTGGTGCGTGATGCGTGTGCGTGATGCGTGTGCTTGATGCGTGTGTGATGCGTGATGCGTGCGTGTGATGCGTGCGTGTGATGCGTGCGTGTGGTGCGTGCGTGTGTGATGCGTGCGTGTGTGATGCGTGTGTGTGTGATGCGTGTGTGTGTGATGCGTGTGATGCGTGTGATGCGTGTGTGTGATGCGTGTGTGATGTGTGTGTGATGCGTCTGTGATGCGTGTGTGATGCGTGTGCGTGATGCGTGTGTGTGATGTGTGTGTGTGATGCGTGTGTGTGATGCGTGTGTGTGATGCGTGTGTGTGATGCGTGATGTGTGTGTGTGATGCGTGTGCGTGATGCGTGTGCGTGATGTGTGTGTGATGTGTGTGTGTGATGTGTGTGTGTGATGTGTGTGTGTGATGCGTGCGCGTGATGCGTGTGTGTGATGCGTGTGTGTGATGCGTGTGTGTGATGTGTGTGTGTGATGCGTGCGCGTGATGCGTGCGCGTGATGTGTGTGCGTGATGTGTGTGTGTGATGTGTGTGTGTGATGCGTGTGTGTGATGCGTGTGTGTGATGCGTGTGTGTGATGCGTGTGTGTGATGCGTGTGTGTGATGCGTGTGTGTGATGCGTGTGCGTGATGCGTGTGTGTGATGTGTGTGTGTGATGCGTGTGTGTGATGCGTGTGTGTGATGTGTGTGCGTGATGTGTGTGTGTGATGCGTGTGTGTGATGCGTGTGTGTGATGCGTGTGTGATGTGTGTGTGTGATGTGTGTGTGATGCGTGTGTGATGCGTGTGTGTGTGTGTGTGATGCGTGTGTGTGTGTGATGCGTGTGTGTGTGATGTGTGTGTGTGATGCGTGTGTGTGATGCGTGTGTGATGCGTGTGTGATATGTGTGTGTGTGATGCGTGTGTGATGTGTGTGTGTGATGCGTGTGTGTGATGCGTGTGTGATGCGTGTGTGTGATGCGTGTGTGATGCGTGCGTGTGATGCGCGCGTGTGATGCGCGCGTGTGATGCGCGCGTGTGATGCGTGCGTGTGATGCGTGCGTGTGATGCGCGCGTGTGATGCGCGCGTGTGATGCGCGCGTGTGATGCGTGCGTGTGATGCGTGCGTGTGATGCGTGCGTGTGATGCGCGCGCGTGATGCGCGCGCGTGATGCGCGCGCGTGATGCGCGCGCGTGATGCGCGCGCGTGATGCGCGCGCGTGATGCGCGCGCGTGATGCGCGCGTGATGCGCGCGCGTGATGCGCGCGCGTGATGCGCGCGCGTGATGCGCGCGTGATGCGCGCGCGTGATGCGCGCGTGATGCGCGCGCGTGATGCGCGCGCGTGATGCGCGCGCGTGATGCGCGCGCGTGATGCGCGCGCGTGATGCGCGCGCGTGATGCGCGCGCGTGGCGCGCGCGTGATGCGCGCGCGTGATGCGGGCGGGTGATGCGCGCGAGTGATGCGCGCGTGTGATGCGTGCGTGTGATGTGTGATGCATGATACGAACCCGGCCACCCACCCCTCGTGTGCCGTGTCGGCCTTAATAGGTGCTCGCGAACAGCACTTGCCCCAACAGTCTGTCAGTGGCTATACGGGGGATCTTTGTCTTTGTGCGTGCTCTTTTACGGTGGTGAGGAGATGTTGACTCCCTCGCCTGGTCTACAGGAGGTCGTGGGTTTGAACCCGACCCTGACACCTGCTGCTGTATATTTGGAGTCTGCGTCTCTCATCATCATCACGGTGGCTAGGAGATGTTAACTACCTCGCCTGGTACACAGGAGGTCGTGGGTTCGATCCCAACGCTGACAACGCCTGCTGCTGTATATTTGTAGTCTGCGTCTCTCTCTCCCTCCCCGTGATTCCTCCAGTTTTCCCTACCCACACTTGGAATCAACGTCGCCACCCATTATACGAGATTAATTTGTGCCACTGCCATACATTTCCACGCGCTGTCGTTTGTGATGGTCAGAGGGTCACTCCTGAGAAAAAGCTACACGACAGCTCGGTTGGGTGCGATAATTAACAAATGGTTTAGATATTCATGGTTCTTTCGGTAAAGTCACGTAGAAGGGAACTAATAAAATACTAAAATTAAAACAATAAAAATTCTCACGACGTTATTGCGTTTTATTTTTATTATTTCCCTTCTACGTGACTTTACCGAAAGAACCAAAAATATTAATCCCTGCAGTCACGAAAGCTTTAAATCGAAATTTAATGGTTTCAGACGCTGTCTTTCCGACAGACCTGTTCTTCACCTGAGGACGGCTGCTTGCGTTGTGGCCGAAACGTCGTGAGAATTGTATTTTATTATGTTTTATTTTTATTTTTTATTATTTCCCTTCTACGCGACTTTACCGAAAGAACCGAGAAGATGAATCCCTGCAGTCACGAAAGAAGCTTTAAATCGAAATTTAAATGCTTTAGAGTTTAGTAGTCCAGTGCTGTCGGTGGCTGGCATCTTTGAGTGTTTCTGGGGCCTTTTGGGCGGGTTTCTCGGCAACGGTGAGTTGACGTGGAAGGTAAATCACTTCCACGCAGAGACTGGACGCATGTCTGTTTTTAAAATCATCGTCATCGTCTCCTGCGTACTGGGCGAGGTAGTTAACATCACCGTGGTAACAGCCTCCGCAGTCGGGATCGAACCCACGACCTCCTGCGTACCGGGCGAGGTAGTTAACATCTCCTTGGTAACAGCCTTCGTAAGGGTCGGGATCGAACCCACGACCTCCTGCGTACCGGGCGAGGTAGTTAACATCTCCGTGGTAACAGCCTCCGGCAGGTCGGGATCGAACCCACGACCTCCTGCGTACCGGGCGAGGTAGTTAACATCACCGTGGCAACAGCCTCTGGCAGGTCGCGATCGAACCCACGACCTCCTGCGTACCGGGCGAGGTAGTTAACATCTTTGTGGTAACAGCCTCCGTCAAGGTTGGATCGAACCCACGACCTCCTGTGTACCGGGCGAGGTAGTCAACATCTCCGTGGTAACAGTCTCCGGCAGGGTCGGGATGGAACCCACGACCTCCTGCGTACCGGGCGAGGTAGTTAACATCTCCGTGGAAACAGCCTCTGGCAGGGTCGGGATCGAACCCACGACCTCCTGCGTACCAGGCGAGGGAGTTAACATCTGTGGCAACAGCCTCCGGCAAGGGTCGGGATCGAACCCACGACCTCCTGCGTACCAGGCGAGGTAGTTAACATCTCCCAAGCCACCTTGAGGCATTGACACCCGACAGCTCTCGACACGAGCGTCCATTCAATAGCGACCGCTTCCCATCAAGTTGGCAAGCCG
>MU249745.1:60000-64632 GCA_018977245.1 Lethenteron camtschaticum | reverse complement strand
ATGGCCATTAAAGCTCATTGATGTGGATTCGGTCACCCCCATCGATTCAGTTAACTCCCCAGGCATCCACCACGTGCACCGCGGGATACTCACCACCACGCTCACCGCCACGCTCACCACCACGCTCACCACCACGCTACCACATCACCNCCACGCTCACCACCACNGCTCACACCACACACTCACCCCACACGCTCACCCACNCACACCACACCCACACCACCACACTCACCACCACGCTCACCACCACCCACACCACCACCACCACCATACCACCACCACGCTCACCCNACACGCTCACACCACCACGCTCACCGCCACGCTCCCACCCCACGCTCACCACTACACCGTCACACCACCAACACCCCACCACGCNCACTACCCCACGCTCACCACCATCAATNNTCACCACCACCACAGCTCACCGCCACCACAGCACCACCCCACACTCACCGCCACCNGACTCACCACACCACGCTCACCACCACCNTACACCACCACGCTCCACACTCACCGCACGCTCACCACCATCACACTCACCCCACACGCTCACCGCCATCACGCTCACCGCACACTCACCGCNACGCTCACCACCATGCACCATACGCTACACCACGCCATCACCACCACGCTCACCATACGCTACCCGCCACGCTCACCCCACACGCTCACCATGACGCTCNTACCCCACGCTCACCACCACACCACCGACTCATCCCACACGCTACCCGTATCATACCGATCTCCAATTGTACTGTTGCCCGTACCAAATGACTCAACACTGCACATAGACTCAACACTGCACCGTAGACTCAACACTGCCCATAGACTCAACACTGCCCATAGACTCAACACTGCCCATAGACTCAACACTGCCCATAGACTCAACATGCACCATAGACTCAGCACTGCACCATAGACTCCTCACTGCACCATAGACTCAGCACTGCACCATAGACTCAACACTGCACCATAGACTCAACACTGCACCATAGACTCAACACTGCCCATAGACTCACCACTACCCATAGACTCAACACTGCACCATAGACTCAACACTGCACCATACTCAACACTGCACCATAGACTCAGCACTGCACCATAGACTCAGCACTGCCCATAGACTCAACACTGCACCATAGACTCAGCACTGCCCATAGACTCAACACTGCACCATAGACTCAACACTGCACCATAGACTCAACACTGCACCATAGACTCAACACTGCACCATAGACTCAACACTGCACCATAGACTCAACACTGCACCATAGACTCAGCACTGCACCATAGACTCAACACTGCCCATAGACTCAACACTGCCCATAGACTCAACACTGCCCATAGACTCAACACTGCACCATAGATTCAGCACTGCCCATAGACTCAATAGACTCAACACTGCACCATAGACTCAACACTGCACCATAGACTCAACACTGCACCATAGACTCAACACTGCACCATAGACTCAACACTGCACCATAGACTCAGCACTGCCCATAGACTCAGCACTGCACCATAGACTCAGCACTGCACCATAGATTCAACACTGCCCATAGACTCAACACTGCACCATAGACTCAACACTGCCCATAGACTCAACACTGCACCATAGACTCAACACTGCACCATAGACTCAACACTGCACCATAGACTCAACACTGCACCATAAACTCAACACTGCACCATAGACTCAACACTGCACCATAGACTCACCACTACCCATAGACTCAACACTGCACCATCGACTCAACACTGCACCATAGACTCAACACCGCACCATAGACTCAACACTGCACCAGACTCACCACTACACCATAGACTCAACACTGCCCATAGACTCAACACTGCCCATAGACTCAACACTGCACCATAGACTCAACACTGCACCATAGACTCAACACTGCCCATAGACTCAACACTGCACCATAGACTCAACACTGCCCATAAACTCAACACTACACCATAGACTCAACACTGCACCATAGACTCAACACTGCACCATAGACTCAACACTGCACCACAGACTCAACACTGCACCATAGACTCAACACTGCACCACAGACTCAACACTGCACCATAGACTCAACACTGCACCACAGACTCAACACTGCNCCACAGACTCAACACTGCACCACAGACTCAACACTGCCCATAGACTCAACACTGCCCACAGACTCAACACTGCACCATGACTCAACACTGCACCACAGACTCANCACTGCACCACAGACTCAACACNGNACCATAGACTCAACACTGCACCACAGATCAACACTCCANACCTCCGATTAGCGCGTTTGGCCTGTACGGTGCAACAGAANTTCAACGTACCACATCACACACACGCGTGACCGCACACTGCACTGGGTACTGATTTGAAGCTGAGTCGACCTAGAGGAGGCCCAGGACCGGTTCAGATGAACGTCACCGTGTTGGCCGTGAACTCGGGTCGCCGGATTCGTAGCGCTAACCGCTACCCCACCGCTCCCCACACACATATACAGATCCATGCACACACACACACACACAAAGACAAACCCGTGTACACAGACGGGCAAGTGCAGACATGAACACGCACTCACACTANCACACGCCCGGCCGCGTACACACGCCACCCACGCACTGACACACACACACACACACTGCACGCACACACAACACACACACTCACACACACACGCACACACTCACACACACACGCACACACACACACACACTACACAGACACTGCACACTACGCACACACACACGCACACACCACACACCCACACACACACACACACACTCACACACATACACACACACGCACACACACACACACACCACACACACCGACACACACACACACGCACACACACACACACACACACACACACACACANCGCACACACACCGCACACACACCGCACACACACACACACACACTACACACACACCACACACCACACACACACCACACACACACACACACACTACACACTACACACACACTACACACACCGCACACACACACACACACTACACACACACCCCACCCACACACCACACACACTACACATACACACTACACACACTACACACACACCACCCACACACCACACACACTACACACACANTACACACACACCTACACACACCCACACACACACCACACACATACACACACACTACACACACCACACACACACACACACACCACACACACTGCACGCACACACAACACACACACTACACACACACACTGCACACACTACACACACACCCCGCACACACACTACACACACACTACACACACACACCACACACACAACACACACAACACACACTACACACACACTACACACACACCGCACACACAACACACACCGCACACACACACACACCGCACACACCACACACACCCCACACACACTACACACACACTACACACACACACACCCCACCCCACACCACACACACCACACACACCGCACACACACACACCCCGCACACATACACCGCACCACACACAACACACACAACACACAACACACACTACACACACACTACACACACCACACACACACACTACACACAAACTACACACACCGCACACACACCGCACACACTACACACACACACACACCACACACACTGCATCACCCACACACTACACACACACCCCACACACACTACACACACACTACNACACACCCCACCCACACACCACACACACTACACACACACTACACACACACTACACACACATCACACACACTACACACACACCACACACACTACACACACACTCCACACACACTACACACACACACACTCACACCCACACTACACATACACTAAACACACCCCACACACACCACACACCACACACACACCACACACAACGCNACACTGCACACACTATACACCCCTACACACACTACACACCACACATACCACACACACACCCCACCCACACACCCACCCACACACTACACATACACCACCCACGCACTCACGATACCAACACACCACCCACACTACATACACACACAACATCACCCACACACCCCACACACACACACACCACCCACACACTACACACACAACCCACACACCCCACACACACTACACACCACCCCCAACACACACTACAAACCACACCACCTACGCACTCACAATACCAACACACACCCACACACTACATACACACACATACACACACCCCCCAACACACACTACACACACACACTACACACACACCACACTACACACCACACCACACACGCACCACACACACCCCACACATGCTACACACACACTACACACACTACACACACAACATCACCCACACACCCCACACACACACTACACACGCATACTACACACCACGTGGCCTTAACGTGCACATAGCCTGGCACAAGCGCCATGGTGACGTCACCATCACTTAGTGCGAATGGTTGTTGTTGTTGATGGTGGTGGTGGCAGTCCCTAGGTCGACTCAGCCTCAAATGAGTAACCCGGTGCTGTGTGTAAACACCGCCACTGGGGAGACAAAGGCGGCCGGGCGTGGTGCTGGCCACACCCACCCCCTCGTGTGCCACAGTGCCGGTAGCCTTCATAGGCGCTCGCTAACACACTTGCCCC
>MU249745.1:40000-55000 GCA_018977245.1 Lethenteron camtschaticum | reverse complement strand
GTGCAGCATTCATAACAGCAGCAGTGATAACAACAGCAGCATTAGCTAGTGCAGCATTCATAACAGCAGCAGTGATAACAACAGCAGCATTAGCTAGGCAGCATTCATAACAGCAGCAGTGATAACAACAGCAGCATTAGCTAGTGCAGCATTCATAGCATCAGCAGTGATAACAACAGCAGCATTAGCTAGACAGCGTTCATAACAGCAGCAGTGATAACAACAGCAGCATTAGCTAGTGCAGCATTCATAGCATCAGCAGTGATAACAACAGCAGCATTAGCTCGACAGCATTCATAGCAACAGCAGTGATAACAACAGCAGCATTAGCTAGTGCAGCATTCATAACAGCAGCAGTGATAACAACAGCAGCATTAGCTCGGCAGCATTCATAACAACAGCAGTGATAACAACAGCAGCATTAGCTAGTGCAGCATTCATAACAGCAGCAGTGATAACAACAGCAGCATTAGCTCGGCAGCATTCATAACAACAGCAGTGATAACAACAGCAGCATTAGCTAGTGCAGCATTCATAACAGCAGCAGATAACAACAGCAGCATTAGCTAGTGCAGCATTCATAACAGCAGCAGTGATAACAACAGCAGCATTAGCTAGACAGCATTCATAACAACAGCAGTGATAACAACAGCAGCATTAGCTAGACAGCATTCATAACAACAGCAGCATTAGCTCGGCAGCATTCATAGCAACAGCAGTGATAACAACAGCAGCATTAGCTAGTGCAGCATTCATAACAGCAGCAGTGATAACAGCAGCAGCATTAGCTAGTGCAGCATTCATAACAGCAGCAGTGATAACAACAGCAGCATTAGCGAGACAGCATTCATAACAGCAGCAGTGATAACAACAGCAGCATTAGCTAGACAGCATTCATAACAGCAGCAGTGATAACAACAGCAGCATTAGCTAGACAGCATTCATAACAACAGCAGCAGTGATAACAACAGCAGCATTAGCTAGACAGCATTCATAACAACAGCAGCAGTGATAACAACAGCAGCATTAGCTAGTGCAGCATTCGTAACAACAGCAGCATTAGCTCGGCAGCATTCATAACAACAGCAGTGATAACAACAGCAGCATTAGCTAGTGCAGCATTCATAGCAACAGCAGTGATAACAACAGCAGCATTAGCTAGTGCAGCATTCATAGCAACAGCAGTGATAACAACAGCAGCATTAGCTAGACAGCATTCATAACAACAGCAGTGATAACAACAGCAGCATTAGCTAGTACAGCATTCATAGCAACAGCAGTGATAACAACAGCAGCATTAGCTAGACAGCATTCATAACAACAGCAGTGATAACAACAGCAGCATTAGCTAGTGCAGCATTCATAGCATCAGCAGTGATAACAACAGCAGCATTAGCTAGTGCAGCATTCATAACACAGCAGTGATAACAACAGCAGCATTAGCTAGTGCAGCATTCATAGCAGCAGCAGTGATAACAACAGCAGCATTAGCTAGGCAGCATTCATAGCAGCTGCAGTGATAACAACAGCAGCATTAGCTAGTGCAGCATTCATAGCACAGCAGTGATAACAACAGCATTAGCTGGGCAGTGATAACAGCAGCAGTGATAACAACAGCAGCATTAGCTCGACAGCATTCATAGCAACAGCAGTGATAACAACAGCAGCATTAGCTAGTGCAGCATTCATAACAGCAGCAGTGATAACAACAGCAGCATTAGCTCGACAGGATTCATAACAACAGCAGTGATAACAACAGCATCATTAGCTAGTGCAGCATTCATAACAGCAGCAGTGATAACAACAGCAGCATTAGCTAGACAGCATTCATAGCAGCTGCAGTGATAACAACAGCAGCATTAGCTAGGCAGCATTCATAACAGCAGCAGTGATAACAACAGCAGCATTAGCTCGACAGGATTCATAACAACAGCAGTGATAACAACAGCATCATTAGCTCGGCAGCATTCATAACAGCAGCAGTGATAACAACAGCAGCATTAGCTAGTGCAGCATTCATAACAACAGCAGTGATAACAACAGCAGCATTAGCTCGGCAGCATTCATAACAACAGCAGTGATAACAACAGCAGCATTAGCTAGGCAGCATTCATAACAGCAGCAGTCATAACAACAGCAGCATTAGCTCGACAGCATTCATAGCATCAGCAGTGATAACAACAGCAGCATTAGCTAGTCAGCATTCATAACAGCAGCAATAGCAACAGCAGCATTAGCTCGACAGCATTCATAGCAGCTGCAGTGATAACAACAGCAGCATTAGCTAGACAGCATTCATAACAACAGCAGCAGTGATAACAACAGCAGCATTAGCTAGACAGCATTCATAACAACAGCAGTGATAACAACAGCAGCATTAGCTAGTGCAGCATTCATAACAGCAGCAGTGATAACAACAGCAGCATTAGCTAGACAGCATTCATAACAACTGCAGTGATAACAACAGCAGCATTAGCTAGTGCAGCATTCATAGCACAGCAGTGATAACAACAGCAGCATTAGCTAGTGCAGCATTCATAACAGCAGCAGTGATAACAACAGCAGCATTAGCTAGTGCAGCATTCATAGCAACAGCAGTGATAACAACAGCAGCATTAGCTAGTGCAGCATTCATAACAGCAGCAGTGATAACAGCAGCAGCATTAGCTAGTGCAGCATTCATAACAGCAGCAGTGATAACAACAGCAGCATTAGCTAGTGCAGCATTCATAGCAACAGCAGTGATAACAACAGCAGCATTAGCTAGTGCAGCATTCATAACAACAGCAGCATTAGCTAGACAGCATTCATAGCAGCTGCAGTGATAACAACAGCAGCATTAGCTAGTGCAGCATTCATAACAACAGCAGCATTAGCTAGACAGCATTCATAGCAACAGCAGTGATAACAACAGCAGCATTAGCTAGTGCAGCATTCATAACAACAGCAGCATTAGCTCGGCAGCATTCATAGCAGCTGCAGTGATAACAGCAGCAGCATTAGCTAGTGCAGCATTCATAACAGCAGCAGTGATAACAACAGCAGCATTAGCTCGGCAGCTATCATAACAGCAGCAGTGATAACAACAGCAGCATTAGCTAGTGCAGCATTCATAGCAGCTGCAGTGATAACAACAGCAGCATTAGCTAGACAGCATTCGTAACAACAGCAGCATTAGCTCGGCAGCATTCATAACAGCAGCAGTGATAACAACAGCAGCATTAGCTAGTGCAGCATTCATAACAGCAGCAGTGATAACAACAGCAGCATTAGCTAGTGCAGCATTCATAACAGCAGCAGTGATAACAACAGCAGCATTAGCTCGGCAGCATTCATAACAGCAGCAGTGATAACAACAGCATCATTAGCTAGTGCAGCATTCATAACAGCAGCAGTGATAACAACAGCAGCATTAGCTAGTGCAGCATTCATAACAGCAGCAGTGATAACAACAGCAGCATTAGCTAGGCAGCATTCATAACAGCAGCAGTGATAACAACAGCAGCATTAGCTAGTGCAGCATTCATAGCATCAGCAGTGATAACAACAGCAGCATTAGCTAGACAGCGTTCATAACAGCAGCAGTGATAACAACAGCAGCATTAGCTAGTGCAGCATTCATAGCATCAGCAGTGATAACAACAGCAGCATTAGCTCGACAGCATTCATAGCAACAGCAGTGATAACAACAGCAGCATTAGCTAGTGCAGCATTCATAACAGCAGCAGTGATAACAACAGCAGCATTAGCTCGGCAGCATTCATAACAACAGCAGTGATAACAACAGCAGCATTAGCTAGTGCAGCATTCATAACAGCAGCAGTGATAACAACAGCAGCATTAGCTCGGCAGCATTCATAACAACAGCAGTGATAACAACAGCAGCATTAGCTAGTGCAGCATTCATAACAGCAGCAGATAACAACAGCAGCATTAGCTAGTGCAGCATTCATAACAGCAGCAGTGATAACAACAGCAGCATTAGCTAGACAGCATTCATAACAACAGCAGTGATAACAACAGCAGCATTAGCTAGACAGCATTCATAACAACAGCAGCATTAGCTCGGCAGCATTCATAGCAACAGCAGTGATAACAACAGCAGCATTAGCTAGGCAGCATTCATAACAGCAGCAGTGATAACAGCAGCAGCATTAGCTAGTGCAGCATTCATAACAGCAGCAGTGATAACAACAGCAGCATTAGCGAGACAGCATTCATAACAGCAGCAGTGATAACAACAGCAGCATTAGCTAGACAGCATTCATAACAGCAGCAGTGATAACAACAGCAGCATTAGCTAGACAGCATTCATAACAACAGCAGCAGTGATAACAACAGCAGCATTAGCTAGACAGCATTCATAACAACAGCAGCAGTGATAACAACAGCAGCATTAGCTAGTGCAGCATTCGTAACAACAGCAGCATTAGCTCGGCAGCATTCATAACAACAGCAGTGATAACAACAGCAGCATTAGCTAGTGCAGCATTCATAGCAACAGCAGTGATAACAACAGCAGCATTAGCTAGTGCAGCATTCATAGCAACAGCAGTGATAACAACAGCAGCATTAGCTAGACAGCATTCATAACAACAGCAGTGATAACAACAGCAGCATTAGCTAGTACAGCATTCATAGCAACAGCAGTGATAACAACAGCAGCATTAGCTAGACAGCATTCATAACAACAGCAGTGATAACAACAGCAGCATTAGCTAGTGCAGCATTCATAGCATCAGCAGTGATAACAACAGCAGCATTAGCTAGTAGCAGCATTCATAACAACAGCAGTGATAACAACAGCAGCATTAGCTAGTGCAGCATTCATAGCAGCAGCAGTGATAACAACAGCAGCATTAGCTAGTGCAGCATCATAGCAGCTGCAGTGATAACAACAGCAGCATTAGCTAGTGCAGCATTCATAGCACAGCAGTGATAACAACAGCATTAGCTGGGCAGTGATAACAGCAGCAGTGATAACAACAGCAGCATTAGCTCGACAGCATTCATAGCAACAGCAGTGATAACAACAGCAGCATTAGCTAGTGCAGCATTCATAACAGCAGCAGTGATAACAACAGCAGCATTAGCTCGACAGGATTCATAACAACAGCAGTGATAACAACAGCATCATTAGCTAGTGCAGCATTCATAACAGCAGCAGTGATAACAACAGCAGCATTAGCTAGACAGCATTCATAGCAGCTGCAGTGATAACAACAGCAGCATTAGCTAGGCAGCATTCATAACAGCAGCAGTGATAACAACAGCAGCATTAGCTCGACAGGATTCATAACAACAGCAGTGATAACAACAGCATCATTAGCTCGGCAGCATTCATAACAGCAGCAGTGATAACAACAGCAGCATTAGCTAGTGCAGCATTCATAACAACAGCAGTGATAACAACAGCAGCATTAGCTAGTGCAGCATTCATAACAGCAGCAGTGATAACAACAGCAGCATTAGCTAGTGCAGCATTCATAACAACAGCAGTGATAACAACAGCAGCATTAGCTAGTGCAGCATTCATAACAACAGCAGCATTAGCTAGACAGCATTCATAGCAGCTGCAGTGATAACAACAGCAGCATTAGCTAGTGCAGCATTCATAACAACAGCAGCATTAGCTAGACAGCATTCATAGCAACAGCAGTGATAACAACAGCAGCATTAGCTAGTGCAGCATTCATAACAACAGCAGCATTAGCTCGGCAGCATTCATAGCAGCTGCAGTGATAACAGCAGCAGCATTAGCTAGTGCAGCATTCATAACAGCAGCAGTGATAACAACAGCAGCATTAGCTCGGCAGCTATCATAACAGCAGCAGTGATAACAACAGCAGCATTAGCTAGTGCAGCATTCATAGCAGCTGCAGTGATAACAACAGCAGCATTAGCTAGACAGCATTCGTAACAACAGCAGCATTAGCTCGGCAGCATTCATAACAGCAGCAGTGATAACAACAGCAGCATTAGCTAGTGCAGCATTCATAACAGCAGCAGTGATAACAACAGCAGCATTAGCTAGTGCAGCATTCATAACAGCAGCAGTGATAACAACAGCAGCATTAGCTCGGCAGCATTCATAACAGCAGCAGTGATAACAACAGCATCATTAGCTAGTGCAGCATTCATAACAGCAGCAGTGATAACAACAGCAGCATTAGCTAGGCAGCATTCATAACAGCAGCAGTGATAACAACAGCAGCATTAGCTAGGCAGCATTCATAACAGCAGCAGTGATAACAACAGCAGCATTAGCTAGTGCAGCATTCATAGCATCAGCAGTGATAACAACAGCAGCATTAGCTAGACAGCGTTCATAACAGCAGCAGTGATAACAACAGCAGCATTAGCTAGTGCAGCATTCATAGCATCAGCAGTGATAACAACAGCAGCATTAGCTCGACAGCATTCATAGCAACAGCAGTGATAACAACAGCAGCATTAGCTAGTGCAGCATTCATAACAGCAGCAGTGATAACAACAGCAGCATTAGCTCGGCAGCATTCATAACAACAGCAGTGATAACAACAGCAGCATTAGCTAGTGCAGCATTCATAACAGCAGCAGTGATAACAACAGCAGCATTAGCTCGGCAGCATTCATAACAACAGCAGTGATAACAACAGCAGCATTAGCTAGTGCAGCATTCATAACAGCAGCAGATAACAACAGCAGCATTAGCTAGTGCAGCATTCATAACAGCAGCAGTGATAACAACAGCAGCATTAGCTAGACAGCATTCATAACAACAGCAGTGATAACAACAGCAGCATTAGCTAGACAGCATTCATAACAACAGCAGCATTAGCTCGGCAGCATTCATAGCAACAGCAGTGATAACAACAGCAGCATTAGCTAGGCAGCATTCATAACAGCAGCAGTGATAACAGCAGCAGCATTAGCTAGTGCAGCATTCATAACAGCAGCAGTGATAACAACAGCAGCATTAGCGAGACAGCATTCATAACAGCAGCAGTGATAACAACAGCAGCATTAGCTAGACAGCATTCATAACAGCAGCAGTGATAACAACAGCAGCATTAGCTAGACAGCATTCATAACAGCAGCAGTGATAACAACAGCAGCATTAGCTAGACAGCATTCATAACAACAGCAGCAGTGATAACAACAGCAGCATTAGCTAGTGCAGCATTCGTAACAACAGCAGCATTAGCTCGGCAGCATTCATAACAACAGCAGTGATAACAACAGCAGCATTAGCTAGGCAGCATTCATAGCAACAGCAGTGATAACAACAGCAGCATTAGCTAGTCAGCATTCATAGCAACAGCAGTGATAACAACAGCAGCATTAGCTAGACAGCATTCATAACAACAGCAGTGATAACAACAGCAGCATTAGCTAGACAGCATTCATAGCAACAGCAGTGATAACAACAGCAGCATTAGCTAGACAGCATTCATAACAACAGCAGTGATAACAACAGCAGCATTAGCTAGTGCAGCATTCATAGCATCAGCAGTGATAACAACAGCAGCATTAGCTAGGCAGCATTCATAACAACAGCAGTGATAACAACAGCAGCATTAGCTAGTGCAGCATTCATAGCAGCAGCAGTGATAACAACAGCAGCATTAGCTAGGCAGCATTCATAGCAGCTGCAGTGATAACAACAGCAGCATTAGCTAGTGCAGCATTCATAGCACAGCAGTGATAACAACAGCATTAGCTGGGCAGTGATAACAGCAGCAGTGATAACAACAGCAGCATTAGCTCGACAGCATTCATAGCAACAGCAGTGATAACAACAGCAGCATTAGCTAGTGCAGCATTCATAACAGCAGCAGTGATAACAACAGCAGCATTAGCTCGACAGGATTCATAACAACAGCAGTGATAACAACAGCATCATTAGCTAGTGCAGCATTCATAACAGCAGCAGTGATAACAACAGCAGCATTAGCTAGACAGCATTCATAGCAGCTGCAGTGATAACAACAGCAGCATTAGCTAGGCAGCATTCATAACAGCAGCAGTGATAACAACAGCAGCATTAGCTCGACAGGATTCATAACAACAGCAGTGATAACAACAGCATCATTAGCTCGGCAGCATTCATAACAGCAGCAGTGATAACAACAGCAGCATTAGCTAGGCAGCATTCATAACAACAGCAGTGATAACAACAGCAGCATTAGCTAGTGCAGCATTCATAACAGCAGCAGTGATAACAACAGCAGCATTAGCTAGTGCAGCATTCATAACAACAGCAGTGATAACAACAGCAGCATTAGCTAGGCAGCATTCATAACAACAGCAGTGATAACAACAGCAGCATTAGCTCGGCAGCATTCATAGCATCAGCAGTCATAACAACAGCAGCATTAGCTCGACAGCATTCATAGCATCAGCAGTGATAACAACAGCAGCATTAGCTAGTGCAGCATTCGTAACAACAGCAGCATTAGCTCGGCAGCATTCATAACAACAGCAGTGATAACAACAGCAGCATTAGCTAGTGCAGCATTCATAGCAACAGCAGTGATAACAACAGCAGCATTATCTAGGCAGCATTCATAGCAACAGCAGTGATAACAACAGCAGCATTAGCTAGACAGCATTCATAACAACAGCAGTGATAACAACAGCAGCATTAGCTAGCAGCATTCATAGCAACAGCAGTGATAACAACAGCAGCATTAGCTAGACAGCATTCATAACAACAGCAGTGATAACAACAGCAGCATTAGCTAGGCAGCATTCATAGCATCAGCAGTGATAACAACAGCAGCATTAGCTAGGCAGCATTCATAACACAGCAGTGATAACAACAGCAGCATTAGCTAGTGCAGCATTCATAGCAGCAGCAGTGATAACAACAGCAGCATTAGCTAGTCAGCATTCATAGCAGCTGCAGTGATAACAACAGCAGCATTAGCTAGTGCAGCATTCATAACAGCAGCAGTGATAACAACAGCATTAGCTGGGCAGTGATAACAGCAGCAGTGATAACAACAGCAGCATTAGCTCGACAGCATTCATAGCAACAGCAGTGATAACAACAGCAGCATTAGCTAGGCAGCATTCATAACAGCAGCAGTGATAACAACAGCAGCATTAGCTCGACAGGATTCATAACAACAGCAGTGATAACAACAGCATCATTAGCTAGTCAGCATTCATAACAGCAGCAGTGATAACAACAGCAGCATTAGCTAGACAGCATTCATAGCAGCTGCAGTGATAACAACAGCAGCATTAGCTAGGCAGCATTCATAACAGCAGCAGTGATAACAACAGCAGCATTAGCTCGACAGGATTCATAACAACAGCAGCATTAGCTCGGCAGCATTCATAACAGCAGCAGTGATAACAACAGCAGCATTAGCTAGTGCAGCATTCATAACAACAGCAGTGATAACAACAGCAGCATTAGCTAGTCAGCATTCATAACAGCAGCAGTGATAACAACAGCAGCATTAGCTAGGCAGCATTCATAACAACAGCAGTGATAACAACAGCAGCATTAGCTAGTGCAGCATTCATAACAACAGCAGTGATAACAACAGCAGCATTAGCTCGGCAGCATTCATAGCATCAGCAGTCATAACAACAGCAGCATTAGCTCGACAGCATTCATAGCATCAGCAGTGATAACAACAGCAGCATTAGCTAGTGCAGCATTCATAACAGCAGCAGTGATAACAACAGCAGCATTAGCTCGACAGCATTCATAGCAACAGCAGTGATAACAACAGCAGCATTAGCTAGTGCAGCATTCATAACAGCAGCAGTGATAACAACAGCAGCATTAGCTCGACAGCATTCATAACAGCAGCAGTGATAACAACAGCAGCATTAGCTAGTGCAGCATTCATAGCAGCAGCAGTGATAACAACAGCAGCATTAGCTAGTGCAGCATTCATAACAGCAGCAGTGATAACAACAGCAGCATTAGCTAGTCAGCATTCATAACAGCAGCAGTGATAACAACAGCAGCATTAGCTAGTGCAGCATTCATAGCAGCTGCAGTGATAACAACAGCAGCATTAGCTAGGCAGCATTCATAGCAACAGCAGTGATAACAACAGCAGCATTAGCTAGTCAGCATTCATAACAGCAGCAGTGATAACAGCAGCAGCATTAGCTAGTGCAGCATTCATAACAGCAGCAGTGATAACAACAGCAGCATTAGCTAGCAGCATTCATAGCAACAGCAGTGATAACAACAGCAGCATTAGCTAGTTCATAGCAGCATTCATAACAACAGCAGCATTAGCTAGACAGCATTCATAGCAGCTGCAGTGATAACAACAGCAGCATTAGCTAGTCAGCATTCATAACAACAGCAGCATTAGCTAGACAGCATTCATAGCAACAGCAGTGATAACAACAGCAGCATTAGCTAGTGCAGCATTCATAACAACAGCAGCATTAGCTCGGCAGCATTCATAGCAGCTGCAGTGATAACAGCAGCAGCATTAGCTAGTGCAGCATTCATAACACAGCAGTGATAACAACAGCAGCATTAGCTCGGCAGCATTCATAACAGCAGCAGTGATAACAACAGCAGCATTAGCTAGTGCAGCATTCATAGCAGCAGTGATAACAACAGCAGCATTAGCTAGTGCAGCATTCATAGCAGCAGTGATAACAACAGCAGCATTAGCTAGACAGCATTCATAACAGCAGTGATAACAACAGCAGCATTAGCTAGTGCAGCATTCATAACAGCAGCAGTGATAACAACAGCATCATTAGCTAGCAGCATTCATAACAGCAGCAGTGATAACAACAGCAGCATTAGCTAGACAGCATTCGTAACAACAGCAGCATTAGCTCGGCAGCATTAGCTGCAGTGATAACAACAGCAGCATAGCAACAGCATTCGTAACAACAGCAGCATTAGCTCGGCAGCATTCATAACACAGCAGTGATAACAACAGCAGCATTAGCTAGACAGCATTCGTAACAACAGCAGCATTAGCTCGGCAGCATTCATAACAACAGCAGTGATAACACAGCAGCATTAGCTAGACAGCATTCATAACAACAGCAGTGATAACAACAGCAGCATTAGCTCGGCAGCATTCATAGCAGAAGCAGTAGCAGCAGCAGCAACATTGGGGGGGGTGCTGGGTTCATCGCANGCCCTGTTGGCAGGAACAAATGAGGACCGTAGATTCTCAGAACTCAGCCGCCGTCTTTCCCTCANGAAGCAAAATCTCTCCCCCATCCCTACCNATAGCCTCTAGCACAACAGCAGCAGTAGCAGTCACACCAACGGGAGTGTAACGGCGCCGCATANAGCAGAAGCCGTGAAGAACAAAGATCCCCCAGTTCCTCTAACAGGCTGTAGGGGCAAGGCAGTAGCGATAGCAGCATGCCCATGAGGTAGGAACAAAGATCCCCGTAGCCTNTCAGGAGGGGCAGCTGTTAGCGATAGCCTAACACAGCAAATCCCCGTCCTCTAACCNGTGAGGCTCTGTAGTCAGACAGCTGCAGTGAAGTAGACACCAACGTAGCTAACAGGCGTAGAGNCAGCTGTTANAGCGGAGAGACCTATGAAGGTACATAACAAAGGCGTGTAGCAACAGCTGTAGGGCAAGTGCTGTAGTCATAGCAGCAAACACAGCAAAGATCCCCGTGTAGCCTCTAACAGCTGTGAGGCAAGTGCTGTAGCGAGCAGCAGCCCTATGACACAACAAAGGCCCCGTTAGCTCTACAGGCTGTAGGGCAAGTGCTGTTATAGCGACAGCAGCATAGACACAGACAAAGATCCCCCGTGTAGCCTCAACAGGCTTAGGGGCAAGTGCTGTGATAGCGAGCAGCGCCATGATAGACACAGACAAAGATCCCCGTGTAGCCTCAGCAGGCTTAGGGACAGCTGTATTGCGAGAGCAGCAGCACCTATGAAGGAGACACAGACAAAGATCCCCCGTGTCCTCTAACAGGCTGTAGTGGCAAGGCTGTTAGCGAGCACATGAACTACTGGCCTGTGGCACACGAGGGGGTGGGTGGCCAGCACCAGCCCCACCGCCTTTGTCTCCCCAGGGCGATGTTTACACCAGCACCTACTCATTTAGCCTGANCTAGGGGAGGCCAGGACCGGTTCAGTAATCGCGCCACTGGTGTTGAGTGGCGTGTTGAGTCTATGGTGCAGTGTTGAGTCTATGGAGTGGCGTGTTGAGTCTATGGTGCAGTGTTGAGTCTATGGGAGTGTTGAGTCTATGGGTGGCAGTGGAGTCTATGGTGGACAGTGTTAAGTCTATGGTGCAGTGGTGAGTCTTTTGTGCAGTGCTGAGTCTATGGTGCAGTGCTGAGTCTATGGTAGTCTGAGTCTATGGTGCAGTGTTGAGTCTATCAGGTTGTATGGGCAGTGCTGAGTCTACGTGCAGTGGAGTCTTTGGTGCATGCTGACTATGGTGCAGTGTTGAGTCTACGGGCTGTTGAGTCTAGTGCTGTTAGTATGGTGCAGTGCTGATCTAGGTACACTGAGTCTATGGTGCAGGTAGTCTTTGGCAGGCTGTATGGTGCAGTGTTGTCAGGTGCAGTGCTGAGCTACGGTGCAGGTTGAGTCTATGGTGCAGTGTTGAGTCTATCAGGCTGAGTCTACGGGCAGTGTTGAGTCTATGGTGCAGTGTTGAGTCTATGGTTGCAGTGCTGTCTATGGGCAGATGAGTCTGTGGTGCAGTGTTGAGTCTATGGTGCAGTGTTGAGTCTATGGGCAGTGTTGAGTCTATGGGCAGTGTTGAGTCTATGGTGCAGTGTTGAGTCTAGTGCAGTGTTGAGTCTATGGTGCAGCTGGTCTTGCGTGGCAGTGTTGAGTCTGTGGTGCAGTGCTGAGTCTATGGTGCAGTGTTGAGTCTATGGGCAGTGTTGAGTCTATGGTGCAGTGCTGAGTCTATGGTGCAGTGCTGAGTCTATGGTGCAGTGTTGAGTCTATGGTGCAGTGTTGAGTCTATGGTGCAGTGTTGAGTCTATGCGCAGTGCTGAGTCTATGGTAGCAGTGTTGAGTCTATGGTGCAGTGCTGAGTCTTTGGTGCAATGTTGAGTCTGGTGCAGTGTTGAGTCTATGGTGCAGTGTTGAGTCTATGGTGCAGTGTTGAGTCTATGGTGCAGTGTTGAGTCTATGNTGCAGTGCTGAGTCGTGCAGTGCTGTTGGTGCAATGTTGGTCTAGGGTGTTGATCTATGTGCAGCTGTCTATGGTGCAGTTCTGAGTCTATGGTGCAGTGCTGATCTATGTGCAGTGTTGAGTCTGGTGCAGTGTTGTGTCTATGGTGCAGTGTTGAGTCTATGGGCAGTGTTGTGTCTATGGTGCAGTGTTGGTGGGCAGTGTTGAGCTATGGTGCAGTGTTGGTCTATAGGTGCTGAGCTATGGTGCAGTTGTTGGTGCAGTAGCTATGGTGCAGTGTTGGTCTATGGTGCTGTTGGTCTATGGGCAGTGTTGAGCTATGGTGCAGTGTTGAGTCTATGGGCAGTGTTGGTCTAGGTGCAGGTTGAGCTATGGTGCAGTGTTTGGGCAGTGTTGGTCTAGGTGCAGTGTTGATCTTGGTGCAGTGTTNAGTCTATGGTGCAGTGTTGAGCTATGGTGCAGTGTTGGTCTATNGTGCTGTTGAGTCTACGGTGCAGTGTTGAGCTATGGTGCAGTGTGGTCTAGGTGCATGTTGAGCTATGGTGCAGTGTGGTCTACGGTGCAGTGTTGAGTCTATGGTGCAGTGTTGGTCTAGATGCAGTAGTTGAGCTATGGTGCTGCTGATCTTGGTGCAGTGTTGAGTCTATGGTGCAGTGTTGGTCTGATGCAGGTTGAGCTATGGTGCTGCTGATCTTGGGCTGTTGTTGGGCAGTGTTGNGTCTATGGTGCAGTGTTGGTCTAGCAGTGTTGGTCTATGGGGTGTTGAGCTATGGTGCAGTGTTGGTCTATGGTGCGTGTTGAGTCTATGGGTGTTGATCTTGGGCAGTGTTTGAGTCTATGGGCATTGTTGGTCTATGGGCAGTGCTGTTGGGCAGTGTTGAGTCTATGGTGCAGTGTTGAGTCTATGGGCAGTGTTGNGTCTATGNGCAGCTGTTGGTGCAGTGTTGGTCTATGNTGCAGTGTTGGTCTATGNCAGTGTTGGTCTATGGGCAGTGTTGAGCTATGGTGCAGTGTNGGTCTATGGTGCGTGTGATCTTGGTGCATTGTTGGTCTATGGGNCAGTGCAGCTACGGTGCAGTGTAGTCTAGGTGCTGTGAGTCTTGGTGCAGTGTTGTCTATGGGGCAGTGCTGAGNCTACGGTGCTGTTGATCTTGGTGCTGTTGATGGTGCAGTGTTGGTCTATGAGTTTGAGTCTATGNNCAGTGTTTTTGGTGCAGTGTTGAGTCTATGGCAGTGTGAGTCTATGGTGCAGTGTTGAGTCTTGCAGTCTGAGTCACGGGCANTGTGAGTCTATGGTGCAGGTTAGTCNATNGGNAGTGTGAGTCTATGGTGAGTGTTGAGTCTATGGGCAGTGTTGAGTCTATGGTGNAGTGTGAGTCTATGGGAGTGTTGAGTCTATGGGAGTGTNGAATGAGTTGAACTTTTTTCGACCGTACGTAGCAACTGCGCTAGAGCGCGTGGGAGAGGGGGGNAGAAGGCGAGAAAGGGCGCGTGAGTGTTTGAAATGAGAGGCAGTCTGGAGCGCTTCAATGTTTNACGGCGACAACTGTCAATAAATGTTAATCGGTGCGGCGGGGTGTTTGAATGANGAGTTAGCGGGCGGGAGTGAGAGGAGTCAGTGGCTGAGTGTGACTGCCTGGTCTGAGGAGGTGTGGTGATCCTGTGACAATGCCTGTGTGCTTCTGCTGTAATTGAGTCTGCGTCTCTCTCACACATAGTGGCTAGGAGATGTTAACTACCTCGCCTGGTCTACAGGAGGTCGTGGGTTCGATCCCGACCNTGACGCCTGCTGCTGCTGTATATTTGGAGTCTGCGTCTCTCTTCATCATCATCACGGTGGCTAGGAGATGTTAACTACATCGCCTGGTCTACAGGAGGTCGTGGGTTCGAT
>MU249745.1:0-35000 GCA_018977245.1 Lethenteron camtschaticum | reverse complement strand
TGACTGAGATGACCGGTAGATGCACCACCAGCTGTACCCCCCTACTGTGCCAGGCTAGGTGCAGTAGGAGGTCACGGACAGACCCAGGTGCTATGGGTTTGGTGACTGAGATGACCGTAGATGCACCACCAGCTGTACCCCCCCTATTGTGCCAGGCTAGGTGCAGTAGGAGGTCACGGACAGACCCATGTGGTGCCATGGGTTGACCGACTGAGATGACCGGTAGATGCACCACAAGCTGTACCCCCTCCTGTGCCAGGCTAGGTGCAGTAGGAGGTCACGGGACAGACCCAGGTGCCATGGGTCGACCGAGTGAGATAACCAGCAGATGCACCACCAGCTATACCCCCCTACTGTGCCAGGATAGGTGCAGTAGGAGGTCACGGGACAGACCCAGTGCCATGGGTCGACCGACTGAGATGACCGGTAGATGCACCACCAGCTGTACCCCACTGTGCCAGGCTAGGTGCAGTAGGAGGTCACGGGACAGATCCACNGGTGCCATGGGTCGACCGACTGAGATGACCGTAGATGCACCATCAGCTGTACCCCCCCCTACTGTGCAGGCTAGGTGCAGGAGGAGGTCACGGGACAGACCCAGGTGCCATGGGTTGGCTGACTGAGATGACTGGTAGATGCACCACCAGCTGTACCCCCCGTGCCAGGCTAGGTGCAGTAGGAGGTCACGGGACAGACCCAGGTGCTATGGGTTGGTGACTGAGATAACCGGCAGATGCACCACCAGCTGTACCCCCTACTGTGCCAGGCTAGGTGCAGTAGGAGGTCACGGGCTACAGACCCAGGTGCCGAGTTCGATTCCCGCTCACGGCCAACGCCACCGGTGACGGTTTCTGAACCGGCCCTGGGCATCCTCTAGGTTGACTCGGCCTCAAATTAGTTATCTAGTGCGGTGTGTGGTAAGCATCGCCACTGGCACGCACGCACACCCACGCACAAAGACAAAGATCCCCCGTGTAGCCTTGACAGACTGTTGGGGCAAGTGCTGTTAGCGAGTAGCAGCAGCACCTATGAAGGCTACCGGCACACGAGGGGTGGTGGGTGGCCAGCACCACGCCCGGCCGCCTTTGTCTCATTTAAGGCTGAGTCGACCTAGGAAGGCCCAAGACCGGTTTGGAAAATTGTCAGCTGTTTTGGTGGCCGTGATCAGGAATCGAACCTGGGTCGCCGGGTTCGTAGCGCAGCGTTAACCATTACACCACACGCACGCACACACACACAAGCACACACACGCACACACACACACACACACACCCACGCACACACATGCCAACACGCGCACACCCACGCAAGCACACACTCACGNACATGAACGCACAGACACATCCACACAACGCACACATCCCACACGTACCCACGCACACACCCACCCACGCCCACGCACACACCCACGCCAACACACAAGAACACACAAGCACACACATCCACACACGTACCCACGCCCACACACAAACACGCCCACGCGTACACCAACACCAAGCACACCCACGCCAACACACAAGCACACCCACATCCACACACACGTACCCACACACAAGCACACACACACACACGTACCCACACACAAGCACACACAAGCACACACACATCCACGCAGACGTACCCACGCACACACCCACGCCCGCACACAAGCACACACGCACACACAAGCACACACAAGCACACACACACNCACGCAGATCCACGCACACACCCACGCCAACACACAAGCGCACGCCAACGCACCCACGCAAGCACACATCACGCACACATGCACGCACAAACACACCACACCCACGTACCCACACAAGCACACGCGNACACCCACGCCAACACAAGCACACACAAGCACACCACACACCACACACACAAACACACGCGCACACCCACGCCAACACACAAGAACACACAACACACATCCACACACACATACCCACACACAAGCACACACCCACACGTACCCACGCACACGCGCACACCCACGCCAACACACAAGCACACACACATCCACACACACGTACCCACACACAAGCACACACACANCCACACACATACCACGCCCACACACACACACGTACCCACGCCAACACACGAACACACAAGCACACACATCCACACACATACCCACGCACACACCCACCCAACACACACCCACGCCAACACACAAGCACACACAAGCACACCACCTCACACAAGCACACACACGTACCCACACACAAGCACACACACACGTACCCACGCCCACACACAAACACACGCACACACCCACGCCAACACACAAGCGCACACACATCCACACACACGTACCGACACACAAGCACACACACACCCACACACANCCACGCACACACCCACGCCCACGCCACACCCACGCCAACACACAAGCACACACACATCCACACACACGTACCACACACAAGCACACACACACACACACGTACCCACACACACACACACCCCACGCCAACCACAAGCACACACNTCCACACACATCCACACACACCCACACACGTACCCACGCCCACACACAAACACACGCGCACACCCACGCCAACACACAAGCACACACACACCCACACACGTACCCACACACACACCCACACACGTACCCACGCCCACACACACAAACACACGCCCACGCGCACACCCGCGCCAACACACAANCACACACATACACACACACGTACCCACGCACACAAACACACAAGCACACACACATCCACACACACGTACCCGCACACAAGCACACACACACCCACACACGTACCCACACACAAACACACGCGCACACCACGCCAACACACAAGCACACACACAAGCACCGCGTGATCCGTACTCCCCAGATACTCATTAAGAGCTATTGGCCTGACTTGTCAATTGATGAAGCCATTTGTGAATTCCCCCCCTCCCCTCTCCCATATATAGACAGAGTTCTGAAGCATGTTTCTATTTAAGGTTCTTGAGTGGCAAAAGTTAAAGCTGACAAAAATCTGCCAGTGATTTTAATTAGCCAATTAGTTAATGGCCACCACCTGAGATTCTGGGTTTGACGCAAGATTTAGACTCTCTCTCTCTCTCTTTAATAATGTTACTAAATGTCGAACTTCTTTCACACGGTACCGTGCTAATCGGACGGAGTGTTGAGTCTATATGATGAATGTTTGTATGGTGCAGTGTTGAGTCTATGGTGCAGTGTTGAGTCTATGGGCAGTGTTGAGTCTATGGTGCAGTGTTGAGTCTATGGTGCAGTGTTGAGTCTATGGGCAGTGTTGAGTCTATGGTGCAGTGTTGAGTCTGTGGTGCAGTGTTGAGTCTATGGTGCAATGTTAGTCTATGGTGCAGTGTTGAGTCTATGGTGCAGTGTTGAGTCTATGTGCAATGTGAGTCTATGGTGCAGTGTTGAGTCTATGGTGCAGTGTTGAGTCTATGGTGCAGTGTTGAGTCTATGGTGCAGTGTTGAGTCTGTGTGCAGTGTTGAGTCTATGGTGCGTGCTGAGTCTGTGGGCAGTGTTGAGTCTATGGTGCAGTGTGAGTCTGTGGGCAGTGTGAGTCTATGGGCAGTGTTGAGTCTATGGTGCAGTGTTGAGTCTATGGGGCAGTGTTGAGTCTATGGGCAGTGTTGAGTCTATGGTGCAGTGTTGAGTCTATGGGCAGTGTTGAGTCTATGGTGCAGTGTTGAGTCTATGGNCAGTGTTGAGTCTATGGGCAGTGTTGAGTCTATGGTGCAGTGTTGAGTCTATGGGCAGTGTGATCTATGGTGCAGTGTTGAGTATGGTGCAGTGTTGAGTCTGTGTGCAGTGTTGAGTCTGTGGGCAGTGTGAGTCTGTGGTGCAGTGTTGAGTCTATGGGAGTGTTGAGTCTATGGGCAGTGTTGAGTCTATGGTTTGCAGTGTTGAGTCTATGTGGCAGTGTTGAGTCTATGGGCAGTGTTGAGTCTGTGGGCAGTGTTGAGTCTGTGGTGCTGTGTTGAGTCTATGGNGCAGTGTTGAGTCTGTGGGCAGTGTTGAGTCTGTGGGCAGTGTTGAGTCTGTGGNGCAGTGTTGAGTCTATGGTAGCAGTGTTGAGTCTATGGGTCAGTGTTGAGTCTATGGGNAGTGTTGAGTCTATGGGGCAGTGTTGAGTCTGGGGCAGTGTTGAGTCTATGGGCAGTGTTGAGTCTATGGTAGCAGTGTTGAGTCTATGGCAGTGTGAGTCTATGGGCAGTGTTGAGTCTGTGGGCAGTGTTGAGTCTATGNTAGCAGTGTTGAGTCTATGGGCAGTGTTGAGTCTGTGGTGCAGTGTTGAGTCTGTGGTGCAGTGTTGAGTCTATGGTGCAGTGTTGAGTCAATGGTGCAGTGTTGAGTCTATGGTGCAGTGTTGAGTATGGTGCAGTGTTGAGTCAATGGTGCAGTGTTGAGTCTATGNNGCAGTGTTGAGTCTATGGTTGCAGTGTTGAGTCTGTGGTGCAGTGTTGAGTCTATGGTGCAGTGTTGAGTCTATGGTGCAGTGCTGAGTCTATGGCAGTGTTGAGTCTATGGGCAGTGTTGAGTCTAAGGCAGTGTTGAGTCTATGGGCAGTAGTCTATGATGCAGTGTTGAGTCTATGGTGCAGTTTGAGTCTGTGGTGCAGTGTTGAGTCTATGGTGCAGTGTTGAGTCTATGGTGCAGTGCTGAGTCTATGGGCAGTGTTGAGTCTATGGGCAGTGTTGAGTCTATGGNGCAGTGTTGAGTCATGGTGCAGTGTTGAGTCTATGGTGCAGTGTTGAGTCTGTGGTGCAGTGTTGAGTCTNTGGTGCAGTGTTGAGTCTATGTGCAGTGTTGAGTCTGGTGCAGTGTTGAGTCTGGTGCAGTGTTGAGTCTGATGGTGCAGTGTTGAGTCTATGGTGCAGTGTTGNGTCTATGGTGCAGTGCTGAGTCTAGTGTGCAGGTTGGTCTTGGTGCAGGTTGAGTCTATGGTGCAGTGCTGAGTCTATGGTGCAGTGTTGAGTCTAGGTGCAGTGTTGAGTCTTGGTGCAGTGTTGGTCTTGGTGCAGTGTTGAGTCTATGGGAGTGTTGGTCTNTGGCAGGTTGAGTCATGGTGCAGGTTGATGTCTGATGGGCAGTGTTGAGTCTNTGGTGCAGGTTGGTCTTGGTGCAGTGCTGTTGAGTCTATGGGCGGAGTGTTGAGTCTTGGTGCAGGTTGNGTCTAGTGGTGAGTGTTGAGTCTACTGTGCAGTGTTGGTCTATGGTGAGTGTTGGTCTGTGGGCAGTGTTGAGTCTGTGGTGNAGTGTTGAGTCTATGGTGACAGTGTTGAGTCTATGGTGCAGTGTTGAGTCTGTGTGCAGTGTTGAGTCTGTGGTGCAGTGTTGAGTCTATGGGCAGTGTTGAGTCTATGGTGCAGTGCTGAGTCTATGGGCAGTGTNGAGTCTATGGGCAGTGTGAGTCTTGGTGCAGTGTGAGTCTTGGGCAGTGTTGAGTCTATGGGCAGTGTTGAGTCTATGGGCAGTGTTGAGTCTATGGNGCAGTGTTGAGTCTATGGTGCAGTGTTGANTCTTGGTGCAGTGTTGAGTCTTGGGCAGTGTTGGAGTCTATGGGCAGTGTTGAGTCTGGGCAGTGTGAGTCTATGGGCAGGTTGAGTCTGGTGCAGTGTTGAGTCTATGGGCAGTGTTGAGTCTAATGGTGCAGTGTTGAGTCTATGGTGCAGTGTTGAGTCTATGGGCAGTGTTGAGTCTATGAGTCTATGGGCAGTGTTGAGTCTATGGTGCAGTGTTGAGTCTATGGGCAGTGTTGAGTCTATGGCAGTGTTGAGTCTATGGTTGCAGTGTTGAGTCTATGGGCAGTGTTGAGTCTATGGTGCAGTGTTGAGTCTATGGGCAGTGTTGAGTCTATGGGCAGTGTTGAGTCTGGTGCAGTGTTGAGTCTATGGNGCAGTGTTGAGTCTATGGTGCAGTGTTGAGTCTATGGCAGTGTTGAGTCTATGGTGCAGTGTTGAGTCGATGGTGCAGTGTTGAGTCTATGGTGCAGTGTTGAGTCTATGGTTGCAGTGTTGAGTCGACTGGTGCAGTGTTGAGTCTATGGTGCAGTGTTGAGTCTATGGTGCAGTGTTGAGTCTGTGGGCAGTGTTGAGTCTATGGTGCAGTGTTGAGTCTATGGGCAGTGTTGGAGTCTANGGGCAGTGTTGAGTCTATGAGTGTTGAGTCTATGGGCAGTGTTGAGTCGATGGTGCAGTGTTGAGTCTATGGGGTGCAGTGTTGAGTCTATGGTGCAGTGTTGATCTGTGGGCAGGTTGAGTCTATGGGCAGTGTTGAGTCTATGGGNGCAGTGTTGAGTCGATGGTGACAGTGTTGAGTCTATGGTGCAGTGTTGAGTCTATGGGCAGTGTTGAGTCTGTGGNCAGTGTTGAGTCTATGGGCAGTGTTGAGTCTATGGTGAACCAGTGTTGAGTCTATGGTGCAGTGTTGAGTCGATGGGCAGTGTTGAGTCTATGGGCAGTGTTGAGTCTATGGGCAGTGTTGAGTCTGTGGGCAGTGTTGAGTCTATGGTGCAGTGTTGAGTCTATGGGCAGTGTTGAGTCTATGGTGCAGTGTTGATCTATGGGGCAGTGTTGAGTCTATGGTGCAGTGTTGAGTCTATGGGCAGTGTGAGTCTGTGGGGCAGTGTTGAGTCTATGGTGCAGTGTTGAGTCTGTGGGCAGTGTTGAGTCTATGGTGCAGTGTTGAGTCTATGGTGCAGTGTTGAGTCTGTGGGCAGTGTTGAGTCTATGGTGCAGTGTTGAGTCTATGGGCAGTGTTGAGTCTATGGTGCAGTGTTGAGTCTATGGTGCAGTGTTGAGTCTGTGGGCAGTGTTGAGTCTATGGTGCAGTGTGTTGTATGGATGTTGAATCTTCGCGCAGTATGTAGCCAACCGTGCCATCACCACGACCACTGCCATCACTACCGCCACCACCACCATCACCACCACCACACGACCACCACCACCACCACCACCACGACCACCACCACCACCACCACCACGACCACCATCACCACACGACTGCCGCCACGAAACCCACGCCGCCGACATGAACGCGAACGCATCTCCCCTCTGCCCCCCCCNACTCCTCTCCCCCGCCCCCCAAAAGGGTTCCGATGAAGCGGGCGGTCAACCGGCCCCCCCNTGGGGCCCCCACGACGGAGGGCAGCGGCCCACGGCGACCGCCCACCCGTCGCAGGCCACCCCGCCAACGCCACCCCGACCCGTCGGCCTCCGAGGCCGACGACGACCCGGCCCACCGCGCGGTCCGCTGTCCCGCTGCCGAGCTGGGCCTGGAGCCCTCCCCAGGGGCCACCCGCCCCGCCCTGGCGGCCCTGGAGGGGGCCGGGGGGGGGCACCGGCCGCGGCGCTCAGCTTCCTGGTGAGGCGAGTGAGCGGGGCGGGTGGGGCGGGTGGGGCACGGGCGGCGAGGGGGAACGTGGAGCTGCAGGCGGGGCTACGCGGCGGGGAGGCCGGTGGGTGGTGTGAGTGTGGTGGGTGTGTGTGTGTGGGTGGGTGTGTGTGTGTGTGGGTGGGTGGGGTGGTGGGTGGTGGGTGGTGTGTGGGGGTGTGTGTGGGTGGTGGGTGGNTGTGGTGGGTGGGTGGGTGGGTGAGTGTGTGGGTGGTGGTGGTGNGTGTGTGTGTGTGGTTGGGTGTGTGGGTGTGTGGGTGGTGGTGGTGGTGGGTGGTGGGTGGGTGAGTGTGTGGGTGGTGGGTGTGTGTGTGGGTGGTGGGGTGGGNTGGTGGTGAGTGTGGGTGAGTGTGGGTGGGTGTGTGGGTGGTGGTTGTTTGGGTGGTGGGTGGTGGGTGAGTGTGTGGGTGGTGGTTTGTGTGTGGGTGTGTGGGTGGGTGGTGAGTGTGGGGGTGTGGGTGGTGTGTGGGTGGGTGTGGTGGGTGGTGGGTGAGTGTGTGGTGTGGGTGTGTGTGTGGGTGGTGGTGTGTGTGGGTGGGTGGTGGGTGGTGTGTGTGGTGGGTGGGTTNGTGTGTGGGTTGGTGGTGTGNGTGGGTGTGTGGGTGGTGGGTGGGTGAGTGGTGGGTGGTGTGTGGGTGGTGTGTGGGGTGGTGGGTTGAGTGTGTGTGGGTGGTGTGTGGGTGTGTGGGTGTTTGGGTGGTGGGGTGGGTGAGTGTGTGGGTGGTGGGTGGGTGTGTGGGGTGGTGGGTGGNTGAGTGTTTGGGGTGTGGGTTTGTGTGTGGTGTGTGAGGTGGTGGTGGGTGAGTGTGTGGGGTGGTGGGTGGGTGGGTGCTATGGTGGGTGGGTGAGTGTGTGGGTGGTGGGTTTGTGTGTGGGTGTGTGGGTGAGTGTGGGTGAGTGAGTGTGTGGGTGGTGGGTGGGTGTGGTGAGTAGGACGGTGAGTGTGGGTGAGTAGCTGGGGGGGGNTGTGGGTGAGTGGATGGTGAGTGTGTGTGGGGCGGTGGATGTTTGTGGGTATGTGGGGTTGTGAGTGTGGGTGAGTGGTTGTGTGAGTGAGGGGGAGTGAGTGGGGTGGGTGAGTGTGTGGTTGTGTGGGTGAGGGGGTGAGTTGGGTGGGTGAGAGTGGGTTTGTAGGTAGATGGGTGGGTGAGTGATTGGGTCGGTGGGTAAGTGGGTGAGAAGGTGAGTGAGGGTGTTGGTGAGTGAGTCGAGTGGGCGAGTGTGTGTGTGAGTGGGTGGGTGGAGTGGGTGGGTGGGTGAGTGCGTGGGCGAGTGTGTGCGTGTGGAGTGGTTGAGTGTGGTGAATGTGTGGAGTGGGTGAGTGATTGGGTCTGTGGGTAAGTATGTGAGAGGGTGAGTGAGGGTGTTGGTGAGTGAGTGGAGCGGCTGAGTGTGTGTGTGTGAAGTGTGTATGTGTGTCTTACAAACACACACACCATCCCTCTCCTCCGTCTCTGCACCAGCGCTTGGCACCGCCAGGACCAGCGCCACCAGCGCCACCACCGCCGACGGGCGGCTGTCGGAGCTCCGCTCGCGGCGCCGTCTGCTGAGCGCCGAGGTGCAGCGCCGGCGCTCGGCGCTACAGCGGCGGCGGCAGGAGACCAGCGCCTTGCACCGGCAGGCGGAGGAGCGGGACGGCTCAGCCAGCGCCGTCGCGCTCCGGCACGCCCAGCAGCGCCGGCTCGGCCTGCTCATGCAGGTACCAGCCGTGGTGACTGTGCAGGTACCAGACGTGGTGACTGGTCATGCAGGTACCAGACGTGGTGACTGCTGGTGCAGGTACCAGCCGTGGTGACTGTGGTGCAGGTACCAGACGTGGTGACTGCTCATGCAGGTACCAGACGTGGTGACTGGTCATGCAGGTACCAGACGTGGTGACTGCTCATGCAGGTACCAGACGTGGTGACTGCTCATGCAGGTACCAGACGTGGTGACTGCTCATGCAGGTACCAGACGTGGTGACTGCTGGTGCAGGTACCAGACGCGGTGACTGCTCATGCAGGTACCAGACGTGGTGACTGGTCATGCAGGTACCAGACGTGGTGACTGGTCATGCAGGTACCAGACGTGGTGACTGCTGGTGCAGGTACCAGACGTGGTGACTGGTCATGCAGGTACCAGACGTGGTGCCTGCTCATGCAGGTACCAGACGTGGTGCCTGCTCATGCAGGTACCAGACGTGGTGACTGCTCGTGCAGGTACCAGCCGTGGTGCTGCTGGTGCAGGTACCAGACGTGGTGACTGGTCATGCAGGTAAGACGTGGTGACTGCTGGTGCAGGTACCAGACGTGGTGATTGGTGCAGGTACCAGACGTGGTGACTGGTCATGCAGGTACCAGACGTGGAGACTGCTCATGCAGGTACCAGCGTGGTGACTGGTCATGCAGGTATAGACGTGGTGACTGGTCATGCAGGTACTAGCGTGTGACTGCTCATGCAGGTACCGACGTGGTGACTGCTCATGCAGGTACCAGACGTGGTGACGGCGCTGGCGCTAACGGCACTTGTCCAAGCGGTTAAGACTATAGGGGTCNTGCGCCTCTTCTAGGTCGACTCGGCCTCAAGTGAGTGCTGGTGTGTGCGGTAAACATGCCACTGGGAGACAAAGGCGGCCGGGCGTGGTGTTGGCCACCCACCCCTGTGTGCCGTGGGTGTACAAGTGAGTGAGTGTGTGGGTGTGCGAGTGAGTGTATGAGCGTGTGAGTGTGTGTGTGCGAGCCAGTTTGTGGGTATGTAAGCAAGTGAGGTGTGCGAGCCACTGTATGAGTGAGGTGAGTGGGTGTGTGTGCGAGCGAGCGAATGTGTGCGTGTGTGGGTGAGTGAGTGAATGTGCGTGTGTGAGCGAGCGAATGTGTGCGTGTGTGAGCGAGTGAGTGTGTGTGTGTGTGTGAGCGAGTGAGTTTGTGAGTGTGCGAGTGAGTGAGTGTGTGCGTGTGTGAGCGAGTGAATGTGTGCGTGTGTGAGCGACTGAGTGAATGTGTGCGTGTGTGAGCGACTGAGTGTGTGGGCGAGTGTGTGTGTGTGTGAGCGAGTGAGTGTGAGTGCGTGTGTGAACGAGTGAATGTGTGTGTGTGTGAGTGAGTGTGAGTGCGTGTGTGAACGAGTGAGTGTGTGTGTGTGTGAGCGAGTGAGTGTGTGAGCGAGTACGTGTGTGTGTGAGTGTGTGTGTGTGAGCGAGCGAGTGAATGTGTGTGTGTGTAGGCGAGAGAGCGAGTGAATTTGTGTGTGTGTGAACGAGCGAATGTGTGCGTGTGTGAGCGAGTGAATGTGTGTGTGTGAGCGAGTGAGTGTGTGAGCGAGTACGTGTGTGTGTGAGTGTGTGTGTGTGAGCGAGCGAGTGAATGTGTGTGTGTGTAGGCGAGAGAGCGAGTGAATTTGTGTGTGTGTGAACGAGTGAGTGTGTGTGTGAGCGAGCGAGTGAATGTGTGTGTGTGTAGGCGAGAGAGCGAGTGAATTTGTGTGTGTGTGAACGAGCGAATGTGTGCGTGTGTGAGCGAGTGAATGTGTGTGTGTGAGCGAGTGAATGTGTGTGTGTGTGTGAGCGAGTGAATGTGTGTGTGTGTGTGTGTGAGCGAGTGAGTGAGTGTGAGTGCGTGTGTGAACGAGTGAGTGTGTGTGTGTGTGTGAGCGAGTACGTGTGTGTGTGAGCGAGTACGTGTGTGTGTGAGTGAGTGTGTGTGAGCGAGCGAGTGAATGTGTGTGTGTGTGGGCGAGAGAGCGAGTGCATTTGTGCGTGTGTGAGCGAGTGAATGTGTGTGTGTGTGTGCGAGTGAATGTGTGTGTGTGTGTGAGCGAGTGAATGTGTGTGTGTGTGTGTNAGCGAGTGAGTTTGTGGGTGTGCGAGTGAGTGTGTGCGTGTGTGAGCGAGTGAATATGTGCGTGTGTGAGCGAGTGAATGTGTGTGTGAGCGAGTGAGTTTGTGGGTGTGCGAGTGAGTGAGTGTGTGCGTGTGTGAGCGAGTGAATGTGTGCGTGTGTGAGCGACTGAGTGTGTGGGCGAGTGTGTGTGTGTGAGCGAGTGAGTGAGTGTGAGTGCGTGTGTGAACGAGTGAGTGTGTGTGTGTGAGCGAGTACGTGTGTGTGTGAGTGTGTGTGAGCGAGTGAGTGAGTGTGTGTGTGTAGGTGAGCGAGTGAGTGTGTGTGTGAGCGAGTGAGTATGTGTGGGTGAGCGAGTGAGTGTGAGCGAGCGAGTGAATGTGTGAGTGTAGGTGAGCGAGTGAGTGTACCTCCAACAGCATGTTAGAGGTGACACTGGGTTCTCTCTCTCTGTGTGTGTCCTCTGCGCAGGCGTTTTCCACTCGCCTGTCGCTCTCCCGACAGCACCTCCAGGATCTGGTCGCCCGAATTCGGCTTCTGTCCGGGACGCCGGTGCCAGCGGTCAGCGCCGGTGCCAGCGGAGGACCACACGCAACGGTACCGCCACCACCACCATCACCACGCTCACCACCACCACTACCGACACCACCACCACCACGCTCACCACCACCACGCTCTCCACCACCACCACGCTCACCACCCCACCACCACCACGCTCACCACCCTTACCACCACCACGCTCACCACCCTTACCACCACCACGCTCACCACCACCGACACCACCACCACCACGCCACCACCGCCACCGCTACCACCGCCCTCACCACCGATACCACCACCCACGCTGCCACCACTACCGTCACCACCACCACCACCGACAGCCACGACCACCACCACCACCACCACGCTCACCACCACTCCACCACCACCACACGCTCNCCACCACCACCACGCTCTCCCCCACCACCGTACCACCACCACCACCACCCCTCCACCACCACACTCTCCANCACTANCGCNTCCACCANCACTCACCACTACCACGCTCACCACCACCACCACACCACCACCACCACCCACTCTCCACACCACCACCNCGCTCACCACCACCACCACCACCCCACCACCACACCACCACCCCACACCACCACCACACGCTCACCACCACCACATCACCACCACCCCACCCGCTCACCACCACCAACTCACCCCCCCACCACACGTTCACCACCCCCACCACCACCAACACGCTCACCACCACCACCACTCACCACCCCACCACGCTCACCACCACCACACCACCCACCAACACGTTCACCCCCCCACAGTCGCTCACACCACAGGCGCTGACACACACCAGACACGCACACACACACACATCACACACATCACGTGCAGACATCTACACACCGCGCGCCAACACGCACGCACACACGCAGACACGCACAGACACACACTCGCGCAGGTACACACACGCACACAGGCACTGACACACACGCCACATGCACACACGCACACACACACACGCTTACCCCTCGTGGTCCTGCTCATTAAATGACAGCCAGTCGTTAACACGTTTGGTTTCCCGGTACCACAGCCCTCCGCGTATCCTCTCAGCATGGCACACGTGCTGTCTTACCGTAGGCTCCCATTCATTAGGTACTCGCTCGCTCACTCGCTCAGTCGCTCAGTCACGCACCCATTCACCCACTCGCCAAATCGCTCACTCGCTCATTCACTCATCTACTCACTCGCCCACCAACTCGCTCACTCACCAACTCGCTCACCCATTTACTCACTCACCCACTCGCCTACTCGCTCACTTACCCACTCACCCACCCACTCACCTACCCACTTTCCTACTCGCTCGCTCGCCCACTCGCCCATTGACCCACCCACCTATTTCTNACTCGCTCACTTACCCACTCACCCACCCACTCACCCACCCACCTATTCACTCGCTCACTCACCCGCTCGCTCGCCCACTCACTAGCCCACTCACCCACCCACCCACTCACGCACTGACCTACTCACTCACCTACTTGTTCACTCACCCGCCGCCCACTCACCCGCCTCGCCCGCTCGCTCACCCACCCACTCGCCCACTCACCCACTCACTCACTCTCCCCATCACCAATGTCTCCCCTGGAGGTAGAACAATGCATTTCCCCGTGACCTCTTGGGGCACTGCGTGGCTGGCAGATGTGAACTACCTTGCCCAATATATAAGAGGTCGTGGGTTCGATCCCCGACCCTGACGCCTGCTGTATATTGGGATCCTGCATCAGAGGTCGCAAACGGGTACCCGTATCCTACCCGATACCCGGCTACCGTACCCGGCCGGGTACGGGTAGGGTACGGGTATCGGGTACCCGATTGCGACCTCTGGGATGAAGCCATGTTGCAGGCGCGGGTGTGTTGATTCTAGGAACTTGAATTGTGAGAAGAGACAAGACGTTGGGAAATGAGTGACAAACGGTGACTCACCAGTGACTCACGGCCTACCCGTACCCGTACCCGGCCGCACCAGGGTCGCAAACAGGTACCCGTACCCAGCCAGGTACGGTAGCCGGGTATCGGGTAGGGTACGGGTATCGGGTACCCGGTTGCGACCTCTGGCCTGCGTGTCTCTCTCTCTCCCCGTGATCGCGTGGATTTTTCCCCGGGTCCTCCCGGTTTTCCCCCCCTCCACATTTAGAATGAACGTATCACGCGTTCATGAGCACTGTTCGGCCGCTGCTGTGAATTTGCACGTGATGACCATTTGCCGCTTTGTTGAGCTGGCGTAACGTGGCCCTAACCTGTTGAACTAAGAATAGTTTTGGTTTAGACGTAACTAACCGCGGCTGGTGTGCAGGAGGTCGTGGGTTCGATCCTGACCCTGACAACGCCTGCTGCTGTACATTTGGAGTTTGCCTGATCTCTGGCTCTCATCATCATCACCACGGTGGCTAGGAGATGTTAACTACCTCGCTTGGTCTACAGGAGGTCATGGGTTCGATCCCGACCCTGACGATGCCTGCTGCTGCTGCTGTATATTTGGAGTCTGCGTCTCTCTCATCATCATCACGGTGGCTAGGAGATGTTAACTACCTCGCCTGGTATACAGGAGGTCGTGGGTTCTGCATTTCCCATAAATATGCTAAATTCCTCTTGATATGCAAATTATTTGTCAAGGCGCTCTTCCCCTCCAACCCAGCAGCTTAAATATACGCTCCAAGCTTGGTGGTGTTTCATTCAGACGCTGTCTTCTCGACAGACCTGTTCTTCACCTGAGGACGGCTGCTTGCGTTGTGGCCGAAACGTCGTGAGAATAATTTATTATGTTGTATTTTTATTATTTTATTATTTCCCTTCTACGTGACTTTACCGAAAGAACCAAGAAGATGAATCCCTGCAGTCACGAAAGCTTTAAACCGAAATATATCTCCTAACTATAACACCGAAAATAACATATATAATTTTACTGAAGTGGGAGAATTGCCGGGGTCAAGGGGTTTATGCTGATTCTAGATTTGAAGCTTTCGTGACTGCAAGGATTCATATTCTTAGGTTTTTTCGGTAAAGTCACGTAGGTAAAAACATTAAAATTAATAAAAGTAAAATAAAAATCACGACTATGGGACCTCATTTGCCAGTAAAAATATGATAATTGGTTCTTTACCCTTCTATCTGGCAACAAAACTGACACCTTTTTGCAAGGAGTCATGTTTGCATAGACCGCAATACCTGCAGTCATAATTGTTTGTATTATGACTGCAGGTATTGCGGTCTATGCAAACATGACTCCTTGCAAAAAGGTGTCAGTTTTGTTGCCAGATAGAAGGGTAAAGAACCAATTATCAAAAATCACGACGTTTCGGAGGCAACACAAGTCTCCGTCTTCAGGTGGAACCGTCACAGCCACGACAGCTTTATCAAGTGAATGAGAGATTGCAAGAGCTACCACTCCGTTTATTTGCATATCATATCCTTTGTCAATGCGCCCAGCTTATATATATGCTCCAAACTCGTGTGCTGTTTCATTCAGACTCTGTCGCCTCGACGGACCTGGTTTTCACCTGAAGACGGCTGCTTGCGTTGTGGCCGAAACGTCGTGAGAATTATTTTATTATGTTTATTTTTATTATTTTATTACTTCCCTTCTACGTGACTTTACCGAAAGAACCAAGAAGATGAATCCCTGCAGTCACGAAAGCTTTAAATCGAAATATCACGAGAGCCCACAGCAGCATGATCAGGCAGGGAATTAGTTCTGCGGCAGAGACATGACTTCGTTTCCCCAATGTAACAATCGCCACAGATGCAACTTAGTTTGTAGACTCCAGGTATTGCTGCGGTTGTCACACCTGATGATGATTGCTTGTGTTGCAATCGATACGTCGTGATTTAATTTATTTATTTATATTTCTACATTTTTTTTACCTACGTGACTTTACCGAAAGAACCAAAGAGTATGGATCCTTGCAGTCACGAAAACTTCAAATCTAGAATGAATATATATATACAATTGACTATACAGTGAGTGAAAAAATTAACCCGTAAAAACAACGTTTTTCACTATAAATCCTTTATATGCGTGGCGGCTAGAGTCCTCTCGTCCTCTGGCTTGAGATGGCTGCCACCTATGGGTCAGATGATTGTCTGCCACCATTAAGCAATTGGTAATTAAATAGAATTAATTTTTTCCTAAAAAGTGCACAACGAGTCTGTGTGGAAAATGTCAGCTCGATTGGATCACGGGAAGTGGGTTAAAAAACGACCGAAAGATTTGCACGGTCGTAAGCAAGCAAGTGAACTGAATATAAAGGATTTAAAAAGTATTTGATCTCCTGCTGATTTTGTACGATTGCCCACTGACAAAGAAATGATCAGTCTATAATTTAATGGTAGGTTTATTTGAACAGTGAGAGACAGAATAACAACAACAAATCCAGAAAAACGCATGTCAAAAAAGTTATAAATTCATTTGCATTTTAATGAGGGAAATAAGTATTTGACCCCTCTGCAAAACATACTTGGTGGCAAAACCCTTGTTGGCAATCACAGAGGTCAGACGTTTCTTGTAGTTGGCCACCAGGTTTGCACACATCTCAGGAGGATTTTGTCCCACCACTCCTCTTTGCAGATCTTCTCCAAGTCATTAAGATTTCGAGCTGACGTTTGGCAACTCGAACCTTCAGCTCCCTCCACAGATGTTCTATGGGATTATGGTCTGGAGACTGGCTAGGCCACTCCAGGACCTTAATGTGCTTCTTCTTGAGCCACTCCTTTGTTGCCTTGGCCGTGTGTTTTGGGTCATTGTCATGCTGGAATGCCCATCCACGACCCATTTCAATGCCCTGGCTGAGGGAAGGAGGTTCTCACCCAAGATTTGACGGTACATGGCCCCGTCCATCGTCCCTTTGATGCGGTGAAGTTGTCCTGTCCCCTTAGCAGAAAAACACCCCCAAAGCATAATGTTTCCACCTCCATGTTTGACGGTAGGGATGGTGTTCTTGGGGTCATAGGCAGCATTCCTCCTCCTCCAAACACGGCGAGTTGAGTTGATGCAAAGAGCTCCATTTTGGTCTCATCTGACCACAACACTTTCACCCAGTTGTCCTCTGAATCATTCAGATGTTCATTGGCAAACTTCAGACGGCATGGAGATGTGCTTTCTTGAGCAAGGGGACCTTGCGGGCGCTGCAGGATTTCAGTCCTTCACGGCGTAGTTGTTACCAACTGTTTTCCTGGTGACTATGGTCCCAGCTGCCTTGAGATCATTGACAAGATCCCCCGTGTAGTTCTGGGCTGATTCCTCACCGTTCTCGTGATCATTGCAACTCCACGAGGTGAGATCTTGCATGGAGCCCCAGGCCGAGGGAGATTGACAGTTATTTTGTGTTTCTTCCATTTGCGAATAATCGCACCAACTGTTGTCACCTTCTCACCAAGCTGCTTGGCGATGGTCTTGTAGCAGATTCCAGCCTTGTGTAGGTCTACAATCTTTTCCCTGACATCCTTGGAGAGCTCTTTGGTCTTGGCCATGGTGGAGAGTTTGGAATCTGATTGATTGCTTCTGTGAACAGGTGTCTTTTATACAGGTAACAAGCTGAGATTAGGAGCACTCCCTTTAAGAGTGTGCTCTTAATCTCAGCTCGTTACCTGTATAAAAGACACTGGGAGCCAGAAATCTTTCTGATTGAGAGGGGGTCAAATACTCATTTCCCTGATTAAAATGCAAATCAATTTATAATATTTTTGACATGCGTTTTTCTGGATATAGTTGTTGTTATTCTGTCTCTCACTGTTCAAATAAACCTCCCATTAAAATGATAGACTGATCATTTCTTTGTCAGTGGGCAAACGTACAAAATCAGCAGGGAGCAAATACTTTTTAAATCCTTTATATTAAGTTCGCTTGCTTGCTTAGGACCGTGCAAATTTTTCAGTCGTTTTTTAACCCACTTCCCGTGATCCAATCGAGCTGACATTTTCCACACAAACTCGTTGTGAGTGACAATTAATGTTCGTGAAAAAAAATTTCCAAAATTTTACGCTTTTTAGGACAAAAATATTATATTTAATTACCAATTGCTTAATGGTGCAATGCAATCATCTGACCCATAGGTGGCAGCCATCTCAAGCCAGAGGACGAGAGGACTCTAGCCGCCACGCATATAATATAAAGGATTTATATACTTATTTCCCTCACCGTATAAGCTGTAAGCTCTTCGTCCTGCGAGGAACCACATGGTCGGGGAGCCGAGTGAGAGGGTCTGACCCTTCGTAGCGGTAACCCCTCAGCACAGCGTAGTTAGCTGGGTGGTCACCACCCTAGGTTGTGTCTGGTGAAGGGGCAGTTACCCCAGTTGTGTTGCGGTGTTACAGATTAAAGTGTTGCCTCTAAAAGGAACCACTCGATTGGACGCGCTGTACATTGAAAGTGGTGACTTAACCTCTCTGTCTGTCTCTTCCCACCCACCCAAACACAAACCACCCACCCCAACCACCCACCTCACCCAACCAAAACCCAACCCACCCACACCATCCCACCCCAACCCACCCACCTCGCCCCCTACCCACCCACCTCACCCACCCACCTCCCTTCCAAACCACCCACCCAAAACCCAACCCACCCACCCCAACCCACCACCCACCTCGCCCACCCAAAACCCAACCCACCCACCTCACCCACCCACCATCCACCCCAACCCACCCACCTCGCCCTCCTACCCACCCACCTCACCCACCCACCATCCCTTCCCAAACCACCCACCCAAAACCCAACCCACCCACCCCAACCCACCCACCCACCTCGCCCACCCAAACCCAACCCACCCAACCCACCCACCTCCAACCCAACCCACCCACCTCACCCACCCCACCCACCTCACCCACCCACCTCCCTTCCCAAACCACCNACCCAAAACCCAACCCACCCACCCCAANCCACCCACCTCACCCACCCACCATCCCACCCAACCACCCACCTTACCCACCCCACCCCACCCAACCCACCCACCCACCTCACCCACCCAAAACCCAACCCACCCAAACCACCCACCTCACCCACCCANAACCCAACCCACCCACCTCGCCCACCCACCTCACCCACCCAAAACCCAACCCACCCAAACCACCCACCCACCTCACCTTCCCAACCCACCCACCCACCTCACCNACCCAAACCCAACCCACCCAAACCACCCACCCACCTCACCCACCCAAAACCCAACCCACCCAAACCACCCACCGACCTCACCCACCCACAACCCAACCCACCCAAACCACCCACCGACCTCACCCACCCACAACCCAACCCACCCAAACCACCCACCGACCTCACCCACCCACAACCCACCCACCCAAACCTCCCACCCCACCNCACCCACCCAAAACCCAACCCACCCAACCTCCCACCCACCNCACCCACCCAAANCCCAACCCACCCAAACCACCCACCCACCTCACCCACCAAAACCCAACTCACCCACCCACCTCACCCACCCAAACCCAACCCACCCAAACCACCCACCTCACCCACCCACAACCCAACCCACCCAAACCACCCACCGGACCTCACCCACCCAAAACCCAACCCACCCAAACCACCCACCGGACCTCACCCACCCACAACCCAACCCACCCAAACCACCCACCGGACCTCACCCACCCACAACCCAACCCACCCAAACCACCCACCGNACCTCACCCACCCACAACCCAACCCACCCAAACCACCCACCGGACCTCACCCACCCACAACCCAACCCACCCAAACCACCCACCGACCTCACCCACCCACAACCCAACCCACCCAAACCTCCCACCCACCTCACCCACCCAAACCCAACCCACCAAACCACCCACCCACCTCACCCACCCAAACCCAACCCACCCAAACCACCCACCCACCTCACCCACCCAACCCAACCACCCACCCACCTCACCCACCCAAAACCCAACCCACCCAAACCACCCACCTCACCCACCCAAAACCCAACCCACCCAAACCACCCACCGGACCTCACCCACCCAACCCAACCCACCCAAACCACCCACCTCACCCACCCACAACCCAACCCACCCAAACCACCCACCGACCTCACCCACCCAAAACCCAACCCACCCAAACCACCCACCGACCTCACCCACCCACAACCCAACCCACCCAAACCACCCACCGACCTCACCCACCCACAACCCAACCCACCCAAACCACCCACCGACCCACCCACCCACAACCCAACCCACCCAAACCACCCACCGACCTCACCCACCCAAACCCAACCCACCCAAACCACCCACCGACCTCACCCACCCACAACCCAACCCACCCAAACCTCCCACCCACCTCACCCACCCACAACCCAACCCACCCAACCCACCCNACCTCACCCACCCAAAACCCAACCCACCCACCCACCTCACCCACCCAAAACCCAACTCACCCACCCACCTCACCCACCCAAAACCCAACCCACCCAACCCACCCACCCACCTCACCCACCCAAANCCCACCCACCCACCTCACCCACCCAAACCCAACCCACCCAAACCACCCACCCACCTCACCCACCCAAACCCAACTCACCCACCCACCTCACCCACCCACCCACCCCACCCACAACCCAACCCACCACCCACCTCACCCACCCAAAACCCAACTCACCCACCCACCTCACCCACCCACAACCCAACCCACCCACCCACCTCACCCACCACAACCCAACCCACCCAAACCACCCACCCACCTCACCTTCCAACCCACCCACCACCTCACCCACCCACAACCCAACCCACCCACCCCACCCACCCACAACCCAACCCACCCAACCCGCCCACCCACGAATCAAACAGAATCGCCCGGACCGTGACGCCATGGCCGTCTTTCACCGAGCACTCAACGCCGTCGGGACTCATCTGCGTGCCCTCGGCATGGACGGCGGCGGCGGTGGTGATGGTGATGGCGGCGNTGGTGGTGGTGATGGTGATGATGGTGGTGGTGGTGATGGTGGCGGNTGGCGGTGGTGGTGATGATGGCGGTGGAGCCGAGCGAGCCTGGGCCCAGGTCGAGCTGGCCTACTCCACCCTGAGGCCTCCCCGGCTGCTGGTGCGAGCGCTGGAGGCGACGGTCGACGCGGACGACGCGGAGCTGAGACGCGCCGGGAGACGCTGGGCCACGGGGAGGATGGTGGTGGTGGTGGTGGTGATGGTGGTGGTGATGATGAAGAGGAGGATGAAGACATTGAAGGTACGGGTTTCCGCAAGAACCGTTGTGTCACGGATGTGTGGTTTCCTGAGCGATCATCATTCATTCATCATCATCATAATAGCAATGTTTTATTTTATTATTTTATTACTTCCCTTCTACGTGACTTTACCGAAAGAACCAAGAAGATGAATCCCTGCAGTCACGAAAGCTTTAAATTGAAACATAATAGCAATGTTTATATTACTATCATGATAAACTAGTATCATGATGAACTAGTTCATCATGATACTAGTAATATTAACATTAATATTGTCGTAGTAATTATAATAGTAAATACTTTGGGCAGTGCTGAGTCTATGGTGCAGTGTTGAGTCTATGATGCAGTGTTGAGTCTATGGTGCAGTGTTGAGTCTGTGGTGCAGTGTTGAGTCTATGGGCAGTGTTGAGTCTATGGTGCAGTGCTGAGTCGATGGTGCAGTGCTGAGTCTATGGTGCAGTGTTGAGTCTCTGGTGCAGTGTTGAGTCTATGGTGCAGTGTTGAGTCTAGTCTCTGGTGCAGTGTTGAGTCTATGGTGCAGTGTTGAGTCTCTGGTGCAGTGTTGAGTCTGTGGGCAGTGTTGAGTCTATGGTGCAGTGTGAGTCTGTGGTGCAGTGTTGAGTCTATGGGCAGTGCTGAGTCTATGGTGCAGTGTTGAGTCTCTGGTGCAGTGTTGAGTCTGTGGTGGCAGTGTTGAGTCTCTGGTGCAGTGTTGAGTCTGTGGTGCAGTGTTGAGTCTCAGTGCTGAGTCTATGGTGCAGTGTTGAGTCTCTGGTGCAGTGTTGAGTCTATGGGCAGTGTTGAGTCTATGGTGCAGTGCTGAGTCTATGGTGCAGTGTTGAGTCTCTGGTGCAGTGCTGAGTCTCTGGTGCAGTGTTGAGTCTATGGTGCAGTGTTGAGTCTATGGTGCAGTGTTGAGTCTATTGTGCAGTGTTGAGTCTATGGTGCAGTGTTGAGTCTGGGTCTCTGTGTGTACATTCAACTTTTTTCACACCGTACGTAGCCGACCGCGCTGATCAGAGGTGCGGGAACCACCACCACCAACACCACAAACACCACAATCACCACCAACACCACCAACACCACCACCACAAACACCACCACCACAAGCACCACCAATGTCTCACAAACACCAAACACCACCACAAACACCACCACAAACACCACCACAAACACCACCAAAACACCACAACCACCACCACCNACACCACAACACCACCACCACAACACCAACACCACAACCACCACAACCACCACACCAACACCACCACACCACCACCAACAAACACACAATCACCACCACAAACACCACACCAACACCACCAACACCACCACCACAAGCACCAACACCACAAACACCACAACCACCACCACCAACACCACCAACACCACCACCACAAACACCACCACAAGCACCACCACCAACACCACCACACCACCACACAACACCACCACAAACACCACAACCACCAACACCATCAACACCACCAACACCACCACCACAAGCACACCACCAACACCACAAACAACACACCACCACAAACAAACACCACCACCACAAACAACACCACCACCACAAAACACCACCACCACAANCAACAACCACCACAACACCACAAACACCAACACCACCACACAAACACCACCACACCCAAACACCACCACCACAACTCCATCAATGACAGCGATTATTTGAACCGGTCCTAGGCCTCCCCACTAGGTCAACTCAGCCTCAAATGAGTACCTGGTGCAGGGTGTGTGTGTGGTAAACATCGCCACAGGGGGAGAGACAAAGGCGGCCGGGCGTGGTGCTGGCCACCCACCCCTCGTGTGCCGCTAACACAAACCTGTCTACCCCTTTTCAGTGCCCTACCTTGTTACAGACCAATTCAGATCATATTGGTCATCGTTCATCCTGCAAAGACCCATCACAAGGAGAAACACAGACACAATTTATTTGTTGCCACGTATTGAAACGGCCGTCACGCCACGTGCCCTGAAAACTCAATTTCCCCGTCCAAGAATACGGGTTAACCGTACATTTTCTTGTTAGTAACTCAGCTTTTTGTAGAGTATATCTAGTATAATGATGAGACTATGTAGTTTATACTTTAGTGGTTTACTTGGTGGTTTTAGTTACTGCAGCTAGTACTATTAACATCCCTGTATTTCCCCTATCCCTCCTTGATGCTGCTAATCCTGCATCTTGCACGGGCAAAGTAGCACTAATCACATATCTGCATTTCCCATATCCCNTCCCTTGGATGCTGCTAATCCTGCATAATGCACTTACACAAGTAGCACTAATCACATATCTGCATTTCCCATATCCCTCCCTTGGATGCTGCTAATCCTGCATCTTGCACGGGCAAAGTAGCACTAATCACATATCTGCATTTCCCATATCCCNTCCCTTGGATGCTGCTAATCCTGCATCTTGCACGGGCAAAGTAGCACTAATCACATATCTGCATTTCCCATATCCCTCCCTTGGATGCTGCTAATCCTGCATAATGCACTTACAAAGTAGTACTAATCACATACCTGCATTTCCCATATCCCTCCCTTGGATGCTGCTAATCCTGCATAATGCACTTACAAAGTAGTACTAATCACATACCTGCATTTCCATATCCCCTCCCTTGCATGCTGCTAATCCTGCATAATGCACTTACAAAGTAGCACTAATCACACACCTGCATTTCCCATATCCCNTCCCTTGGATGCTGCTAATCCTGCATAATGCACTTACACAAGTAGTACTAATCACATACCTGCATTTCCCATATCCCCTCCCTTGGATGCTGCTAATCCTGCATAATGCACTTACANAAGTAGTACTAATCACATACCTGCATTTCCCATATCCCTCCCTTGGATGCTGCTAATCCTGCATAATGCACTTACACAAGTAGCACTAATCACACACCTGCATTTCCCATATCCCCTCCCTTGATGCTGATAATCCTGCATAATGCACTTACACAAGTAGCACTAATCACACACCTGCATTTCCCATATCCCNTCCCTTGGATGCTGCTAATCCTGCATAATGCACTTACACAAGTAGCACTAATCACACACCTGCATTTCCATATCCCTCCCTTGGATGCTGCTAATCCTGCATAATGCACTTACACAAGTAGTACTAATCACATACCTGCATTTCCCATATCCCTCCCTTGGATGCTGCTAATCCTGCATAATGCACTTACACAAGTAGTACTAATCACATACCTGCATTTCCCATATCCCTCCCTTGGATGCTGCTAATCCTGCATAATGCACTTACACAAGTAGCACTAATCACACACCTGCATTTCCCATATCCCTCCCTTGGATGCTGCTAATCCTGCATAATGCACTTACACAAGTAGTACTAATCACATACCTGCATTTCCCATATCCCCTCCCTTGATGCTGCTAATCCTGCATAATGCACTTCACAAGTAGCACTAATCACACACCTGCATTTCCCATATCCCCTCCTTGGATGCTGCTAATCCTGCATAATGCACTTACACAAGTAGCACTAATCACACACCTGCATTTCCATATCCCCTCCCTTGGATGCTGCTAATCCTGCATAATGCACTTACACAAGTAGCACTAATCACACACCTGCATTTCCCATATCCCTCCCTTGATGCTGCTAATCCTGCATAATGCACTTACACAAGTAGCACTAATCACACACCTGCATTTCCCATATCCCTCCCTTGGATGCTGCTAATCCTGCATAATGCACTTACACAAGTAGTACTAATCACATACCTGCATTTCCCATATCCCTCCCTTGGATGCTGCTAATCCTGCATAATGCACTTACACAAGTAGCACTAATCACATACCTGCATTTCCCATATCCCNTCCCTTGGATGCTGCTAATCCTGCATAATGCACTTACACAAGTAGTACTAATCACATACCTGCATTTCCATATCCCTCCCTTGGATGCTGCTAATCCTGCATAATGCACTTACACAGTAGCACTAATCACACACCTGCATTTCCATATCCCCTCCCTTGGATGCTGCTAATCCTGCATAATGCACTTACACAAGTAGCACTAATCACACACCTGCATTTCCATATCCCCTCCCTTGGATGCTGCTAATCCTGCATAATGCACTTCACAAGTAGTACTAATCACATACCTGCATTTCCCATATCCCTCCCTTGGATGCTGCTAATCCTGCATAATGCACTTACACAAGTAGCACTAATCACATACCTGCATTTCCCATATCCCNTCCCTTGGATGCTGCTAATCCTGCATAATGCACTTACACAAGTAGTACTAATCACGTACCTGCATTTCCCATATCCCTCCTTGATGCTGCTATCCTGCATAATGCACTTACACAAGTAGTACTAATCACATACCTGCATTTCCCATATCCCNTCCCTTGGATGCTGCTAATCCTGCATAATGCACTACACAAGTAGTACTAATCACATACCTGCATTTCCCATATCCCTCCCTTGGATGCTGCTAATCCTGCATAATGCACTTACACAAGTAGCACTAATCACACACCTGCATTTCCCATATCCCTCCTTGGATGCTGCTAATCCTGCATAATGCACTTACACAAGTAGCACTAATCACACACCTGCATTTCCCATATCCCTCCCTTGGATGCTGCTAATCCTGCATAATGCACTTACACAAGTAGCACTAATCACACACCTGCATTTCCCATATCCCTCCCTTGGATGCTGCTAATCCTGCATAATGCACTTACAAAGTAGCACTAATCACACACCTGCATTTCCCATATCCCTCCCTTGATGCTGCTAATCCTGCATAATGCACTTCACAAGTAGTACTAATCACATACCTGCATTTCCATATCCCTCCCTTGGATGCTGCTAATCCTGCATAATGCACTTACACAAGTAGCACTAATCACATATCTGCATTTCCCATATCCCNTCCCTTGATGCTGCTAATCCTGCATAATGCACTTACACAAGTAGTACTAATCACATATCTGCATTTCCATATCCCNTCCCTTGGATGCTGCTAATCCTGCATAATGCACTTACACAAGTAGCACTAATCACATATCTGCATTTCCCATATCCCTCCCTTGGATGCTGCTAATCCTGCATAATGCACTTACACAAGTAGCACTAATCACATACCTGCATTTCCCATATCCCTCCCTTGGATGCTGCTAATCCTGCATAATGCACTTACACAAGTAGCACTAATCACATACCTGCATTTCCATATCCCTCCCTTGATGCTGCTAATCCTGCATAATGCACTTACACAAGTAGTACTAATCACATACCTGCATTTCCATATCCCTCCCTTGATGCTGCTAATCCTGCATAATGCACGGACACAAGTAGTACTAATCACATACCTGCATTTCCCATATCCCCTCCCTTGGATGCTGCTAATCCTGCATAATGCACTTACACAAGTAGTACTAATCACATACCTGCATTTCCNATATCCCTCCCTTGATGCTGCTAATCCTGCATAATGCACTTACACAAGTAGCACTAATCACATACCTGCATTTCCATATCCCTCCCTTGGATGCTGCTAATCCTGCATAATGCACTTCACAAGTAGCACTAATCACACACCTGCATTTCCCATATCCCTCCCTTGGATGCTGCTAATCCTGCATAATGCACTTACACAAGTAGCACTAATCACATACCTGCATTTCCCATATCCCTCCCTTGGATGCTGCTAATCCTGCATAATGCACTTACACAAGTAGTACTAATCACATACCTGCATTTCCATATCCCTCCCTTGGATGCTGCTAATCCTGCATAATGCACTTACACAAGTAGTACTAATCACGTACCTGCATTTCCATATCCCTCCCTTGGATGCTGCTAATCCTGCATAATGCACTTACACAAGTAGTACTAATCACGTACCTGCATTTCCCATGGGTATGCTAGATACCTCTTCATATGCAAATTCTTTTGTCAAGGCGCTCCCCCCCCCCNTTCAACGCAGCTTATAAATATGCTCCAAGCACGTGTGCTGTTTCATTCAGACGCTGTCGCCTCGACAGACCTGGTTTCACCTGAGGACGGCTACTTGCGTTGTGGCCGAAACGTCGTGAGAATTATTTTATTATGTTTATTTGTATTATTTTATTACTTCCCTTCTACGTGATGACTTTACCGAAAGAACCACGAAGGGNTAAACCGTACGGCTTGCAGGTACGCTAACAGCACTTGCGCCATTCTGTCTGTAGTCTATAACAATGTTTCATTTGCCAGCTAGTGAGACCCGCTGAGCTGAGATGTAGCTATCGTCATCGTCGTCATCGTCGCGTGGAAATTTATAGCAGCAGGCGATAAACGCGCGGTGACGTTGATTCTAAATGTGGAACGGGCAAAACTGTCAGGACCCGGAGAAAATTCCACGCGACCACCACCGGGAGAGAGACGCAGACTCCAATATACAGCAGCAGCCGTCAGGGTCGGATCGAACCCACGACCTCCTGCATACCAGGCGAGGTAGTCAACATCTCATAGCCACCGTGATGATGATGATGAGAGAGACGCAGACTCCAAATATACAGCAGCAGCANCGTCAGGACGGGATCGAACCCACGACCTCCTGTAGACCAGGTGAGGTAGTTAACATCTCCTAGCCACCGTGATGATAGAGAGAGACGCAGACTCCAATATACAGCAGCAGCAGGCGTTGCCAGGATCGAACCACGACCTCCTGTAGACCAGGCGAGGTAGTTAACATCTCCTAGCCACCGTGATGATGAGAGACACAGACTCCAAATATACAGCAGCAGGTGTCAGGGTTGGGATCGAACCCACGACCTCCTGTAGACCAGGCGAGGTAGTTAACATCTCCTAGCCACCGTGATGATGAGATGAGAGAGACGCAGACTCCAAATATACAGCAGGCGTCGTCAGGATCGGGATCAAACCCACGACCTCCTGTAGACCAGGCGAGGTGGTTAACATCTCATAGCCACCGTGGTGATGAGAGAGAGAGACGCAGACTCCAAATATACAGCAGGCGTCGTCAGGATCGGGATCAAACCCACGACCTCCTGTAGACCAGGCGAGGTGGTTAACATCTCATAGCCACCGTGATGATGAGAGAGAGACGCAGACTCCAAATATACAGCAGCAGCAGGCATCGTCAGGGTCGGGATCGAACCCACGACTCCTGTAGACCAGGCGAGGTGGTTAACATCTCCTAGCCACCGTGGTGATGATGAGAGAGAGAGNCGCAGACTCCAAATATACAGTCAGCAGCAGGCGTCGTCAGGGTCGGGGAACCCACGACCGTCCTGTGACCAGGCGATCGGTAGTCAACATCTCCTAGCCCCGCGACCCCAAATATACAGTGCAGGCGTGCGTGAGCTACACGAGNGTTCTTTGTCCAAAATATACAGCAGCAGCAGGACGACGTTTCAGGCGATGGACCTACTTGCCATGGGATCAAACCCACGTGGACAGAGAGAGGCAGAGTGGTTTGGACGATGGGTGACGTTTCAGGCGATGGACCTACTTCATGGCTGAGAATGGGGGGGGGGGGATGTCTTTCAAGAGACACAAACCCTGCGAGAGAAGAGCAGCATCCACTTANGTGGAACGAAAATTGAACCAACGCTGAAATATTTAACGAGGCCCGCGGAGATTTGGTGGTGGCGGGGTGGTGGTGGCGGTGGTTGGTGACGGTGGTTGGTGGCGGTTGTAGTGGTGGTGGCGGTAGTGGTGGTGGTGGTGGTGGCGGTGGTGGCAGTGGTAGCGGTGTGGTGGTTGTGGTATTGGCGGCGGTGGTAGTGTGAGTGATGGTGGCGGTAGTGGTGGTGTGGTGGCGGTGTGGCGTGGCGGCGGTAGTGGTGCGGTGGTAGTGGTGGTGGTTATGGTGGCGATTGATGGTGGTGGTAGTGGTGGGGCAGTAGTAGTCGTGGTGGTGGTGGCGGCGGTGGTGGTGGCGGTAGCAGTGGTGGCTGTAGTGGTGGCGATAGTGGTGGATGGTGGTGGTGGCGGTGGTGGCGGCGGCGGTGGTGGTGGCGGCGGTAGTGGTGGCGGTGGTTGCGGTTGTGGTGGTGGCGTAATGGTGGCGATGGCGGCGGTGGTGGTGGCAGTAGTGGTCTCGGTGGTGGCGGTAGTGGTGGCTGTAGTGGTCTCGGTGGTGGCTGTAGTGGTGGCGGTAGTGGCGGTAACTTAACGAGATTCGTAACCCTCAGTGGAGTTGGTAAGTAATGGGGGGGGGGGCGCAGCGGAGAGAGGGAGCCAGAGGCAACTGAGTGGCTAAATATTTAATTACGCGGCCAGGCACCACGAATGTTGATGAGCGGGGTGGGAGGGGGTTGGAGTGGGGTGGATAAACGGCACGGCGTGGGTGACGAGTGAGTGAATTAATAAATGAATGGTGAATGAATGAGTAATTGTGTGGGTGGGTGAATTAATAAATGAATGAGTGAATGAATGAGTAAGTGTGTGGGTGGGTGAATGAATAAATGCGTGGATGAATTAATTGAGTGCGTGGGTGAGTGAGTGGGTTGGGTGGGAGAATGAGTGCGTGGGTGGGTGAATGAATTAATAGTGGGTGCGTGGTGGAATGAATGAGTGAGTGGCTGGTGGATGATGGGTGAATGAGGGGGTAGGTGAATAAATAAATGATGAGTGAATGAATGAGTAAGTGGTGGGTGGGTGAATGAATAATGCGTGGATTGGTGGATGAATTAATTGAGTGAGTGGGTTGGGTGGGAGAATGAGTGGTGGGGGTGAGTGAGTGAATGAATGAGTCTTGGTGGTTAGAGTGAGTGGGTGGGTGAATGATGGTGAGTGGGTAAGTAGGTGAGTGACTATGAATGGGAGTGTGGATGGTGAATGAGTGATTGGGTGGGTGAGTGAGTTGGTGATGAGTGCGTGGGTGGGTCGGTAGGTGGCTAAATTAGTGAGTGGGTTGTGTGGGTGACTGAATGAATTGGTGGTGCGTGGTGGAATGAATGAGTGAGTGGCTTGGTGGATGGATGGGTGAATGAGGGGTGGGTGAATAAATAAATGAATGAGTGAATGAGTAAGTGTGTGGGTGGGTGAATGAATGAATAAATGCGTGATTGGTGGATGAATTAATTGAGTGAGTGGGTTGGGTGGGAGAATGAGTGCGTGACAGGTGAGTGAGTGAATGAATGAGTCGGTGGTTGAGTGAGTGGGTGGGTGAATGAATGGGTGAGTGGGTAAGTGGGTGAGTGACTACATGAATGGGAGTGTGGATGGCTGAATGAGTGATTGGGTGGGTGAGTGAGTTGGTGAATGGGTTAGTGGGTGGGTGGCTAAATTAGTGAGTGGGTTGTGTGGGTGACTGAATGAATTAGTGGGTGCGTGGTGGAATGAATGAGTGAGTGCTTGGTGGATGGATGGGTGAATGAGGGGGTGGGTGAATAAATAAATGAATGAGTGAATGAATGAGTAAGTGTGTGGGTGGGTGAATGAATAAATGCGTGGATGAATTAATTGAGTGCGTGGGTGAGTGGGTTGGGTGGGAGAATGAGTGCGTTGGCAGGTGAGTGAGTGAATGAATGAGTGGGTGGAATGAATAAATGAGTGCGTTGGTGGTTGAGTGAGTGAGTGGGTGAATGAATGGGTGAGTGGCTAAATTAGTGAGTGGGTTGTGTGGGTGACTGAATGAATTGGTGGGTGCATGGTGGAATGAATGAGTGAGTGGCTTGGTGGATGGATGGGTGAATGAGGGGGTGGGTGAATAAATGAATGAGTGAATGAATGAGTAAGTGTGTGGGTGGGTGAATGAATAAATGCGTGGATTGGTGGATGAATTAATTGAGTGAGTGGGTTGGGTGGGAGAATGAGTGCGTGGGCAGGTGAGTGAGTGAATGAATGAGTCGGTGGTTGAGTGAGTGGGTGGGTGAATGAATGGGTGAGTGGGTAAGTAGGTGAGTGACTACATGAATGGGAGTGTGGATGGCTGAATGAGTGATTGGGTGGGTGAGTGAGTTGGTGAATAAGTGCGTGGGTGGGTCGGTAGGTGGCTAAATTAGTGAGTGGGTTGTGTGGGTGACTGAATGAATTGGTGGGTGCGTGGTGGAATGAATGAGTGAGTGGCTTGGTGGATGGATGGGTGAATGAGGGGTGGGTGAATAAATAAATGAATGAGTGAATGAGTAAGTGTGTGGGTGGGTGAATGAATGAATAAATGCGTTGATTGGTGGATGAATTAATTGAGTGAGTGGGTTGGGTGGGAGAATGAGTGCGTGACAGGTGAGTGAGTGAATGAATGAGTCGGTGGTTGAGTGAGTGGGTGGGTGAATGAATGGGTGAGTGGGTAAGTGGGTGAGTGACTACATGAATGGGAGTGTGGATGGCTGAATGAGTGATTGGGTGGGTGAGTGAGTTGGTGAATGGGTTAGTGGGTGGGTGGCTAAATTAGTGAGTGGGTTGTGTGGGTGACTGAATGAATTAGTGGGTGCGTGGTGGAATGAATGAGTGAGTGGCTTGGTGGATGGATGGGTGAATGAGGGGGTGGGTGAATAAATAAATGAATGAGTGAATGAGTAAGTGTGTGGGTGGGTGAATGAATAAATGCGTGGATGAATTAATTGAGTGCGTGGTGAGTGGGTTGGGTGGGAGAATGAGTGCGTTGGCAGGTGAGTGAGTGAATGAATGAGTGGGTGGAATGAATAAATGAGTGCGTTGGTGGTTGAGTGAGTGAGTGGGTGAATGAATGGGTGAGTGGGTGAGTGGCTAAATTAGTGAGTGGGTTGTGTGGGTGACTGAATGAATTGGTGGGTGCATGGTGGAATGAATGAGTGAGTGGCTTGGTGGATGGATGGGTGAATGAGGGGGTGGGTGAATAAATAAATGAATGAGTGAATGAATGCGTAAGTGTGTGGGTGGGTGAATGAATAAATGCGTGGATGAATTAATTGAGTGAGTGGGTTGGGTGGGAGAATGAGTGCGTGGGCAGGTGAGTGAGTGAATGAATGAGTGGGTGGAATGAATAAATGAGTGCGTTGGTGGTTGATGAGTGAGTGAGTGGGTGAATGAATGGGTGAGTGGGTGAGTGGCTAAATTAGTGAGTGGGTTGTGTGGGTGACTGAATGAATTGGTGGGTGCGTGGTGGAATGAATGAGTGAGTGGCTTGGTGGATGGATGGGTGAATGAGGGGTGGGTGAATGAGTGGATGGGTGAATGAGTGGATGGGAGAATGAGGGGGTGGGTGGCCAGCACCACGCCCGACCGCCTTTGTCTCCCCTGTGGCGATGTTTACTACACACCGCATTAGGTGCTAGACCGAGATGGAGACCCAGGGCCGATTGAGATATTCGTCACTGGTTTTTTATGATCTCCCCCTGTTCTACAGAGTGTGTGGCGTTTGTATGATGTCCTCCTGTTCTACAGAGTGAGTGGAGTTTGTGTTATTTCCTCCTGTTCTGCAGAGTGAGTGGAGTTTGTGTGTTCTCCTCCTGTTCTACAGAGTGAGCGAGTGGAGTTTGTATGATCTCCCCCTGTTCTATAGAGTGAGTGGAGTTTGTATGATCTTCCCCTGTCCTACAGAGTGAGTGGAGTTTGTGTGATCTCCCCCTGTTCTGCAGTGAGTGAGTGGAGTTTGTGTGATCTCCCCCTGTCCTACAGAGTGAGTGAGTGGAGTTTGTATGATCTCCCCCTGTCCTACAGAGTGAGTGAGTGGAGTGTGTATGATCTCCCCCTGTTCTATAGAGTGAGTGAGTGGAGTTTGTATGATCTCCTCCTGTTCTACACAGTGAGTGAGTGGAGTTTGTATGATCTCCCCCTGTTCTACAGAGTGAGTGAGTGGAGTTTGTGTGATCTCCCCCTGTTCTACAGAGTGAGTGAGTGGAGTTTGTATGATCTCCCCCTGTTCTACAGAGTGAGTGAGTGGAGTTTGTATGATCTCCCCCTGTTCTACAGAGTGGAGTTTGTATGATCTCCCCCTGTTCTACACAGTGAGTGAGTGGAGTTTGTGTGATCTCCCCCTGTCCTACAGAGTGAGTGGAGTTTGTATGATCTCGCCCTGTTCTACAGAGTGGAGTTTGTGTGATCTCCCCCTCTCTCCCTCCCTCCTCTCACCATCTCACGGACCCCCGTATCCTCTAATAGCTCAATTGGGACATCACAAATTGTTGTGGGGAGGGAGGGGCGAGTGCTCAAAGTAGAATACAGAAAAACCGAAATTGCTGAACAGTCAGACCTGCCATTTGCAGGTAGAATGTAATTACGGCTAAGAGATGGAACACTCCTACCCTCACCACAAAGACAAAGATACCCCGTGTAGCCTCTAACAGACTGCAGGGGCAAGTGCTGTTAGTAGCGAGTAGCAGCAGCGCCTATGAGGGTAGACACAGACAAAGGTCCCCCGTGTAGCCTCTAACAGGCTGCAGGGGCAAGTGCTGTTAGTAGCGAGTAGCAGCAGCGCCTATGAAGGTAGACACAGACAAAGATCCCCGTGTAGTTAGCAGACTAGGGGCAAGTGCTGTTCAGTGAAGGTAGACAAAGGTCCCCCAGGTAGCCTCTAACAGACTGTAGGGGCAAGTGCTGTTCACCTGTGAAGGTAGACACAGACAAAGATCCCCGTGTAGTTAACAGACTGTTGGGGCAAGTGCTGTTAGTAGCGAGTAGCAGCAGCGCCTATGAAGGTAGACACAGACACAGATCCCCCGGGTGAGTGAGTGTGTGCGTGCGTGTGTGTCTGTGTGTCCGTGTGAGGTGGGGAGCGGTGGTGCAGCGGTTAGCGCTACACTGCGCTATGAACCTGGGTTCGATTCCCGCTCATGGCCAACAACACTGGTGACGATTATCTGAACCGGTCCTGGGCCTCCCCTAGGTCGACTCAGCCTCAAATGAGTACCTGGTGTGGTGTGTAGTAAACATCGCCACTAGTGTGACAAAGGCGGCCGGGCGTGGTGTTGGCCACCCACCCCCTCGTGTGCCACAGTGCCGGTAGCCTTCATAGGTGCTCGCTAACAGCACTTGCCCCTACAGCCTGTTAAGGCTTATACGGGGGATCTTTGTCTTTGTGTATATATGTGCACGTGTGTAGGTGTGTGTGTGTGTGTGGGCACTCAACCACTCACTCACTCAACCACTCACTCCACCATCCATCCACTCACTCACTCAACCACCCATCCACTCACTCACTCAACCACCCATCCACTCACTCATTCAACCACCAATCCCTCACTCAACAACCCATCCACTCACTCGCTCAACCACAAATCCACTCACTCAACCACTCACTCATGGTGCAGTGTTGAGTCTATGGTGCGGTGTTGAGCTATGGGCAATGTTGAGTCTATGGTGCAGTGTTGAGTCTATGGTGCAGTGTTGAGTCTATGGTGCAGTGCTGAGTCTATGATGCAGTGCTGAGTCTATGGTACAGTGTTGAGTCAATGGTGCAGTGTTGAGTCTATGGCAGTGTTGAGTCAATGGGCAGTGTTGAGTCTATGGTGCAGTGTTGAGTCTATGGTGCAGTGCTGAGTCTATGATGCAGTGTTGAGTCTATGGTGCAGTGTTGAGTCTATGGTGCAGTGTTGAGTCTATGGGCAGTGTTGAGTCTCTGGTGCAGTGTTGAGTCTCTGGTGCAGTGTTGAGTCTCTGGTGCAGTGTTGAGTCTATGGTGCAGTGTTGAGTCTATGGTGCAGTGTTGAGTCTATGGTGCAGTGTTGAGTCTATGGTGCAGTGTTGAGTCTCTGGTGCAGTGTTGAGTCTATGGTGCAGTGTTGAGTCTATGGTGCAGTGTTGAGTCTCTGGTGCAGTGTTGAGTCTCTGGTGCAGTGTTGAGTCTATGGTGCAGTGTTGAGTCTCTGGGCAGTGTTGAGTCTCTGGTGCAGTGTTGAGTCTCTGGTGCAGTGTTGAGTCTATGGTGCAGTGTTGAGTCTATGGTGCAGTGTTGAGTCTATGGGCAGTGTTGAGTCTCTGGTGCAGTGTTGAGTCTCTGGTGCAGTGTGAGTCTCTGGTGCAGTGTTGAGTCTATGGTGCAGTGCTGAGTCTATGGTGCAGTGTTGAGTCTCTGGGCAGTGGCAGTCTCTGGTGCAGTGTTGAGTCTATGGTGCAGTGTTGAGTCTATG